>CAFUXE010001288.1:528542-557131 GCA_903364295.1 Serranus cabrilla
ATGCAGAGGTGAAGTGGATGCAGTGTGAGTGTGTGTGTCTGTCTCCAACAATAAGAGTTGTTCTCCGTGAAGTTAATGCATATGTGTGTGTGTGCGTGTGTGTGTGTCGTGCCAGGGCCACATTAGAGGAGCCTTTCAAGTCATGTCGGCCTCCTCCTACTCCTCTGCATAGTGCTTGTGTTGTGGTCTGCTCAGCAGCCAACCTCCCCGAACCCCTGCGAACTCTGTGTGTGTGTGTGTGTGTGTGTCTGTGTGTGTGTCCATATGGATGTGTATATAATGTTGTAGGGTTATTCCCAGTGCGTGGGATCCCCCAAAATCCTGCTCTATTTCTCTTTTGTGTCCCTCTTCCTGTTTCCGCCGCCTCCTCTCTATCATATCAGTATCTGTCTTTCTTTGTGATTGATACAATAGAGATCTATAAAAAATTATGAGTTCTGCCAACTTTGATTGTGCCTGACTCAGTTTAGCAGTCCGCACCGTGCTGCTATAATAAGTCTGTGGCTCTGCCCCCATAATGTAGTCGATGACAAACTTGGGGTCTGGTCTCATCCTCCCCTCTACACACACACACACACACACACACACACACACACGCACACACATCTCTTTGATAACTATGCCAATCCCTCCAAGCATGCGCTAACACATTTCAGCACACTGGCACTTACTGTGGATTGGGTTCAGAATAAAAGCTTAGCGAGGGCTTTGATCCTTACCAAACAGAACACATGCTAACACATTATTGCCGTGACACACCGCGCCATTGTGCTTTATGTGCTAGCCGAAGGGGAGCAGAAGAGTGTGTACATCTTTTATCCGCTGTCAGTATCTTTAAAACTTCTCTCCACATGCTCGATAGTAGCAGCCTACTGTGAAATAATACAAGATGTTTAGGCTAATGAAACTCTCAGCGGTGGATCAGCCTTCATTAAGACTATGTTTTCTTTATTCTACAAACAAATCAGCCTGTTACTCTCACTTGAACTATTTCACTCTTCTGTTGGTTCATAAAAGCAAGTAAACGATGCGTATACTGGATAATAAGGGTGTCATGCACAGAGAATGTGATAACAAAGTGTTATTTAGCCTCAATAGTTTGGGTTGAAATGACTAGAACTACTAGAACTCTTTCTTGCCTTTCTGAGAGTGTTCTGTCCTTGCAGGAAAACAAGCACCGTTACAGAATTTCATAAGCATGTATAAGATTACTTTCTGTTTTTTATGTTTTGCATACATTGTCAAATGTTGCTGAGTTACATAAACAAAGGGATAACAGAAACAGCATTGTCGAAGATGCTCAACAAAAACAAAAACCTACATTTTTAATTATGTGTTTTTAATTCTGATTAGCGGGTAAACATAAACTTAAACTTGCATATGATTATGATCATGCCATCACTATACCATTTGAATAAAAGTTTATGTACTGATACATTCAGGCCTCTTACACCTTGCTGGTACTGGCAATATTCTGCTCCAAACTGACTTGATAGCATCACACCGTTGTTGTGGATTTGTCAGCTGCGCATCCATGATGCTCTATTGAGCTCTATTGGATTGATATCTGTTTACTGGGTAGTCACCATCTGCAAACAGTGAACCCATTGTCATGTTCAAGAAACCAGTTTGAGATGATTTGAGCTTTTAGACGTGGTTTGTGATCCTGCTGGAAGTCGCCATTAGAAGGTTGGTACACTGTGGACATAAAGGAACAGACATGGTCAGCAGCAATACTCAGGTAGAGCCAGTGTGCCCAGGAAATATCCCCCACACCCGAACTGTTGATACAAGGCTGGATGGATCCATGCTTTCATGTTGTTTATGCTAAATCCTGAACCGACCATTTGAATGCCACAGCCGAAATTGAGACTCATCACACTGGGTAACAGTTTTCTACAAATACCAGGTACCAATTTCATACCAGTTCTCCTTTTTTACCAAGTTTTAAACCTGTAGATTTTGCTGTGGAGAAGTTGATGGAATCATTTTTATGTTAAATAACACGACACTCAGCTGGCAGTCCACAGTGACTGAATGATATTGACAAAGAAACGTTATGGATGATACCTGTCCTGCTCAATCAGATAAGCTTTGGTATGGATCCATAATATATTGAATTACTGTGCGAGCCCTAACTGACAGCATATTGGTCACTTTCTAGCACGGTACTTACGAAGAGGCTGACAGAGTATATGAAAGGCTATGCTGTTACTTGCATCCTTTTTTTGCAGCGAGTAATATTTCTGTTTTTCCAAACAATTTAACAAATTCCAC
The DNA here is from genome assembly GCA_903364295.1 of Serranus cabrilla. Classification (NCBI taxonomy): domain Eukaryota; kingdom Metazoa; phylum Chordata; class Actinopteri; order Perciformes; family Serranidae; genus Serranus; species Serranus cabrilla. The sequence continues at coordinate 530,820 of CAFUXE010001288.1, forward strand.
CATGTGTGCACATGTTCCTGTTTGTGTGTGTGTGTGTGTCGGTATATGCATTTGCAAACACTTTTACACATTTGTGTGTGCGCAGGTGTGTACTTGTGTTTGTATCTCTGCACTGTGAATCTGTGTGTCTACATACCTGCTGGGCTGTGCTGAATTGACTGGGCACGGACAGCATGAGTAAGCAGCCAGGGGAAGATTGAGGCAGCCAGATGCGGCGGCCCCGGGCTACCGAGGATATCATTACCCCGGGTGTGTAGCCGGCCAAAACGGGAGCCCCCAAGCGGAGTTTCATCAAGGTGGACCCCCGTCTGCGGCGAGGGGGAGGATACCAGTTAACCTGTTGTCCTGCAGCGAGGAGCGGTATTAAGCGGCAGGTGGAAAGAGAAAGCATCCCGTGACTGGAAGGAGGCTGAAACAAGAAAGTGTGCAGATACTTACAGGGTAGCAGGCAGACACACTCAAACTGTGGAAGGTTGTCTCTTTTGATTTCCCCTCTCTGCTTCTACTGCGACTCAACAGGAAACCCTGCAGCGCCCCTGTGTGTGTTTGCATGAACATTTTACATAAAGTTTTATATTATCCTTTCCAACCCGTGAGTCCTACTTTCCAGTATCATTTACCGCAATATAGCTTCAGCTTTACTTACATACACAGAAATGTATCTGCGAGAAATTTCCATTCAAAGGAAATAGCCGAGATATTTTTGGTGCGGGACTCTTGACAGAACAACTTGATGCATGGCTGCTGGCAACGACATCAGCAGTATCTTCATACGGGAATTGGACCGTCTCCTCTCAGTGAGGTAACCCATAGGCCATGAATCACGCTGCCTTGCTCCAGAGTCCTGTGGTCCCGGGGGTTGACAGTTTGACCGCTCCTCAATGTGGTCTCTCTCTCCTCTACTCACGCTCCTCCCATCCCCATCACCACACATTCCAACCACCGGACCGGTCACCTAAGGTCAAGAAAATAGAATCGAAGTTTTGAATGTATCTTCCCAAATGCTGCTTAGCAGGACTCTGATTAATGTTTCACATCTTGGAGCTTTTGCTGAGTAATGACATCAGTTAGTGGAGGGGAAGAGTGATGAGACTGATAGATGACAGAAAAACAATATCCGAGAGAAATAAAGCTTGACGAAGTGAAGACAAAGGGGCCTGTAGGAAGGGTATTCCTGTGCGTCTCTGTTTGCTTGTCTGTTTTGGCAGCTCAGACATGGAGCTAGTCTGGCAGTCTGCCTGTCTGGTCCTCTCTGGTTTCTCCTCTATACTGGTGGGTCACTGGTGTTTGGATCACTACAGCTGGCTGTTAACCACCGACTTGGACGGAGCCTCGCCGCCATGTGTTTGATTTAGCTTAGTCAACTATTATATACACACAGCATTGAAAATGAAAGCCGTATATCAAAAACTTGAACTCGGGAGTGAAAGAAAACACAACGACAGGGTGAGAGAAGGATGTACCAGGGAGCCTGAAATAAAGAGTAAAATACTGCCTGGAATTATTGCAGTCATTATTATAAAATCACTCAAGTGCTCCACCAGTTATAATCACATTTGTACCTTTTTAAAGAGCAGCAGCGAGTTCATCAAAAGCTTAGGCAAGTCCAAGTGATGAATGGACAGTTCATCCGGTGCAAGAGCGGCCCTTCAGCAAGTGGTTTTAACAGTGCCCCGGGCCATACTCCAGCTGAGTTAAACACACCCCGACGTGTGTGTGTGTGACTGTGTGTGAGAGAGAGACATGAGACGTCTGAGGGTGTGATGTAGTCACTTCCTCCCACTGGACTGAGCGACTGTTGTCAGCTTGACCCTGCGCCAGTTAACCCCTCACCACCCCTGGCACTGCAGGCGAGGGCCCCGGTTGTGTGTGTTTGAAAGAGCGCGAGAGAGAAAGACGGATTGTGTGTGTGTGTAGCGTGTGTGTGTTGGCAGGCCACAGGTGTCTGGTCACAGTGTCAGGGTGTTAAGAGGTCTTCTGAGAGCGCCCCCCCTCCCCTGACTCTCAGCATCTGTTTTTCGGAGGGAGGGAGCGGCAGAAAGGAGGAGAGGTTGGTGAGGGTTACCAACACATACCCTGAGGGGTATTGGGGCTTGTTGGGGGGGGGCAGTAGCTGACAAGCAGGTGCCTATGTTGACAGTAACCCTTCATACTTGAACCCCACCTCCTCCCAAACACACAGACACACTGCACACACTTACAATAAATCTTGCAGAGGCTAAGTGTAATTGCAGAGCCTGATTGGAGGGAATGCGCAGGGAATCCCCTTTTACACACACACATCATTGGATCTTTTTGCTTGGGGTCAAAGGTGAGAGGAAAAAGAGGAGAGCGCACACAACTCTGACATTTCCTGCTGTCCGTGTGTGCGCACAGTGTCCACACATGCGGACCATGTGAACACATGCAACATGGAAGTGGGCACGGGCTTGTTTCCTGTTATATTTCTTTTTCCAGGACAATGTATACCTAATATACATATGTGACAGTAATAGACGCTGCAGCAGTTATGTTTTTTTGTTTTCTAAAATACGAGTGCGTGTGTTTGTAAATGAAACCCATTTGGACCAAATGTTAGTTAGTCAGGTGTACCGGTGCATGTCTGGGAATGATTATTTTGCTAAGAAGTGGGGGAAGGCAGCTCACAGCGGGAGGTCGAGGAAAATTGGAACAGCTGTTGATTAACATGAGTGCTCTCTCTCTCTCTTTTTTTCTTCTTTTTTTCAGTAGAGGAGGAAGAGGAAGATGAGGAGATGTTGGAGGCGAAGCCAGGCCCGGAGTCAGAGCAGCAGGATGAAGATGACAACAGGGAAAACAAAGACGGTAAGAAGGATGATCGGAGGGTAAAGACGGTCATTAATTAGATGTTTCTTTATGAAGCAGCTCCTCAATTTCTGCAAAGACAAAACTTTCCATTCTTTATCATGCAGTCTCCATCTTCCCAAGACTTCTCACATGTTCTTGGTCAAACTGTCACGAACCACGGTCACTTGTGTGTGACACCCTCTGCCAGTCAGTGGGTGTATCAGATGGAAGGATGGGGGTAGGTTGTGGTGGGGGTTAAGGCGGCTCCATGGCATGCAGAGGTCAGCGCTGATTAAAAACCTGTCACTTGACCCCCCGACCACACTTCAAAGTGGAGAAGTGTGTGTGCGTGTGGATGGTTTATGTAGTAAAATATAGATGCATAAAAACACAACACGTGATGGACACACAGATGGCTAGACATATTCATATTCAGACATAAAAACAATCCCGACTGTACTGAATGTGACCCAAACACACACATAGACAGACGTATGCACACACGCACTCATAAACACACAGTCATCCGTCTCCTCTCCATCCCGGCCTATTAGAAGGTCTGGCCTTTGATCTCTGCCACTCGATTCACTGGGTCTTTTCTGACAACTCGTAAGCAATACAAAGGGATGTGGGGGATCAAAGTCAAGAGGCAGGGTAAAGGTCGATATATGTGTGTCTGTGCGTGCTTGTGTGTGTAAAATCGCATGTGTGCTTGGGGACAGTGACTTCAAAAACCGGACGCCGTGCTGTGCAGCCATTACGTTCAAAGGGAGGCGGGACGCTCAGAGGGCTTTGTTTTTCTCTTGTTTATGAAGTTCTTACTGTAGGGTTTTATTAGAAAAGATGCATTAGGAACTGTTTGTAGTTTATTATGTCCTGGATGGGATTCTGGTTTTCATAGAGATGAAGTGAATGTTAATCTGACATCCGAAGCACATGATGTACCTTTTTTTGCAGAAGTAGACACGCCAGTGCTGCACGCAGTACAATAAGATCCAGCAAGGTATCTGTACTACTGTCAGTGATTTAAAGTGATAGTTAAACAGAAGAAATAGAAATTGAGAAGGAGCATCGTTTTCAGCTATTTCAAACCAAAACATCACTGTGTTTTGCAGGTCACATACAAACTTCTTAAAACTCCCAAAACTTCTTAATTATACTTTTGTGATTTTTTAAATGGAAAATTATTTGTTTAGGACAGATTTTCTTTTTTTAATTGAGGGAAATTTCTGAACAAAATAGAGACCGTTAGACACCGTTATTTATTTTATTATTAATGTTTATTTAATATTATTAATGAATACGTTAATTAATCTATGTATTATTGATTTCCATTTATTTAACTCTTCCTTTATTTTTGCCCATTTTTTTCATTTTATTTGCCTTCTGTATGTTTGTGTATTGAAATTGTTTGTTGTTGGTTGTTTCTGGGAAATCTAGTGAAAGTGCATAGACAAATGAATAAATGCAATAAAACAATTAGATAATAATACAATTAATTCAAATAAGATCAAGTAATAAAAATAATGAAATTAAGTAATTATAATATAATATAGAGGAAGTCAGTGCACTGCAAGATCACCTATGCAGGAAATGAGAATCATCCCTGCACCACTGCATCACCATGCCACTCTTATAGTTCTGATGAATATAAACACACACAAATAATAAATGCTGTTGTAAACCCAGGTGTCCTGTAGATTGTGTTATCCACATGAGTCTTTCTCCTGCGCCTGTGTTCTCATGCTTATCTTCCTCCCATCAGGCTCGTTCCCAGTCCTGCGGGAGCTGACAGAGGAGGAGAGGCAGCAGATCCTGCACTCCTCCGAGTTTCAGAGTTTCTTCGACTGCAGCATCCGGGTGATGGAGAGAGCTCTGGCCGAGGACGGCAACATCTTCTTCGACTACAGCGGCCGGGACCTGGAGGACAAAGAGGGGTGAGCAGGGAGGAGGCGAGAGGGGGCAGGAGAGTCTGTGTTTGGGATGTGAGAGCACATGTGAGTGTTTACTCGCATGCCTCAAACTAAAAAATGTGCAAAGACTGACTCATGCCCACTGTGTCACTCTAGGGGCCTGGGAGCTCCTTTGTTCTTCAAAATGTCTTCATGTCTTCGTGCTGATGTCACACTCTCAGGGGGTCAAAAACTCCTATGAACTGACAACCATCGTGTCTTAAAGAGCATTGTCTTGCCATCTAAAGCGCTGCCTTCAAACGGAGGTTATCAAAGTGTTGGTTGAAGTTATAAGAGTCATAAGTGCAAAGCTGTTTTAGTATACTCCTCTGCTATTACGGAAGAATGCGGCTCACTTCAACTTTGACCGCGGCCGCCACAGAGGAGCATCAAGCCTGTGGTCAAATAGAGATTATGTCTAAAACAGGCCCGGTGTTTAACATCAGTCTTCTTCTTTCCATATACATGCTATTTATGAAGTTATAACAACATAACCTACATTTCACCACCTCGTTTCATTACTATTCATCCTCACATAGCAGCGCAGACAAAGTGGGTAATTCTCGCTAATTAATGTATAGAATTTATTGTAATTAGCAGTCAAATAGGAGTCTGTAAACTTTTCTCCAGCAGAGCTGACATGAGCAAATAGACAAACTGTGGTGATAAAACTTTCTGAGATGATGTAACAGTCTGCACAGGATCTGATCTGACCACAGGCAACATGTTGGCGGAAATTACTGCCTCAATAGGATGAACAGCCAGTCAGACTGCTTTCTCACCAGATTCTTCCGCTGTCAATTCATTATGCTGAATCAGCCAGTGGCTGATGTAAGGGGCCTCTGGAGCATCTCAGGACCTTTAGGCAACATGACGGACACATTACAACATGGTGTGTCAGGAACCTTTGAGGCCTGTTGTGGAGATAAGATGAGATTTTAGTGTTATACTTTATTATGTATTACTTTACATTTTATACTCTTAACACAGCAGCAGTAACACTAGTAGAAAGCATTAATATATTTGCCCCGTGGGATGAACATGGGAAAATGTCTCAATATGGTGTAAAATGGTAAAAAACTACAATTTTACAGCCTGAGCTCTAGATTGAAAGCCTGATATAATAGAATGCATTGTTTGTAATGAGCGTGAAATCTATAATTGTGGTTTGAATTTGTTTCAGTGGAGACATTTTTAAGTGTCTGTGTTTTGGCTGAACTGTTTATTAAAGACTTTTGGTATGAGTGGTGGTTGAACTTTTCAAATTAAGAAAAAACAGTGAAAATAATGAATGAAATGCAAAAAATGTGTCTAGAAAGGATGGATTTTAACGTCACTGTGTATTTTAGTGTCATCCCTATCCATGGAGCATTATGGTTGAAAGCTTCTACACCTCCTCCACACTTCCTATTACTACTACACTTTGTGAACATCCAGACTGTTAGCAGTGAGCACAGTGACCCCTGCAGAGGCAAAGATTTTTTTCTTGGCAGGTTATTTCATGTTATCTTTTCTCTCTTTTTTTTCAGAGACTTGGGTAGCGGCTCCAGTCTGTCTTTCAGTCGACTTTTCTATGATGAACACTGGTCGAAGCATCGCGTGATCACCTGCCTGGACTGGTCCCCTCAGGTGAGGCCTGCAGCTCGGTGTGTGTGGCTTTAAGTCTCGGTGCAGGTGTTAAACATCAGATCCATTTTCATCCTTCTCTATTTCTCTTGCAGTATCCTGAGTTACTGGTTGCCTCCTATAACAATAACGAAGATGCCCCTCATGAACCGGATGGTGTTGCTCTAGTATGGAACATCAAATTTAAGAAGGCCACACCAGAGTACATCTTTCACTGTCAGGTAACTCGTCAAAGCTCACACATATTTCCACAACTGTAACTAGAATATGATTGCAGGACATGCAGGGAAGATGTTCATTTTGCTCTTTGTGTTTTCATCCTTTGTTTTGTGGGTGGTTCGCATGCACCCACAAACAACTGCCAAAAAGCTACATGCTGAAAAAAGAACAAAACCATCTTCTATTTCCTTTTGTCTCCTTGTTTGCCTCTCAGAATTTCACACTTGAAAGCACCATTATTATTTTTTATTTTTCATACCTTATCTAGCAGCCCAACAGCCGGTCCATCCAATAATCTAGTGCACTGCATGTTCCTCTTTCCTACCCTATAATGACAGCACCTTTGTGGGAAAAATGATGAGTGAAGGAAAGGGGAATGAAAGGCAGCTCTACACACGTTCTTTTGACCCTCAAGATTGGATTATGGCTGAACGCTGCCACTGAGGCCAGTTTTAATGGAAGAAACTTTTTGGTTTTGGTGGGAAAGAACTCATTGACGGCTGGGATGCTAATAGCAAGTGACACTGAGAAAACGGAGGAAGGCGGGAGGGAGGAGAGAGGGGAGAGAAGGATTGGGTGTGAGGGCTTCACAGCTCCCACGAGACAGGCGAGGCCATATAGAGACGTCGTGGTAGTAAAATGATGTGGCCTACCACTTCCTAATCCAACGCTGCCACATGTGTGTGTTAGCCCACCCACATTGATGCTGCGTCTAATCTCAGCACTGCCGTGTTTCCCAATAATTGACAGGCCTTCTCCATACACGTCACTGTAAATGTCAGAATCCACCTGTAACAGTATTAAGCGTTCCCTTCACTGCTCAGGAATAATGTAGGAAATGCAAACACATACTCTCACATTAAGCTCAAATCAAACAGGAGGAAATGGATTTTCTCTCTGTTTTTTCAAACCCATTCAGCACCACATATTCCTGCAGACCGCATGCATGCTGCGTGCAGATATTTTCAATATGAAGCTGGCCTTATAAGTCCAGCTCCATAATGGATTTTTAAAGCACCCCGTTCTTTCACTGCACCATAATTTATGCCGCTGCTGAAGTCCATGTGGTCTCACGGATAGATTACAGCAATGCATCTTATAGCTGCAGGATTCAGTCGTTTTTCCATGTGGTTCTCTGACGAAATATGTACAGCACATCTGACTTTATTAACAACGTGGTTTCTGAGCATGCTGATCTGTGAATCGTCAGTGTTGAAGATTAGATGTTTGGGAACAAGGATGTTTGTGTAAACAGCTGATAACATGCTCATTTTATCAAAAGGGGGCAGTCAGCTGGAATATAATGCCCTCTAGCGCTGGGCGATTAATAGAGGTTTATTTTCAATTAGGATTTTTGCTTCCAGCTATTATGACAACAAATATATTCAAGATAAAGCAATTATTTTACTGCATTCTGTGTCACAGTATTGCTCGTGCTTTGACTGAGGTTATAAATCCAACACACTGGGTGGAATATGTTGAGTATAAACTGTTGAATATATGTTTAGTGGATTTGTAGAATTTAAAACATTTTTATCTAGTTTATTGTGGTCTAATTTATTTAGATTATGTTAGATATATGTTAAATAATATATTTATTTATTTATTATATATTATTTATTTTATTCACATTTTTTTTTAACAATTCGTATCATTGAATTATATTTAAAGATCAGGAAAAATCAAGTGTCTTTTCTAAAAGTTAAGTAAATGTATGATGTTTGTAATCACTGACTTAATAACCAAATAATTATGATTTTTGCCGTAACCAAGCAGCCCTAATGGCATCTGTTTGCATTGAAAAAACATCACTAACATAAAGCGTTGTCCTTGATGTTTGTTTTTGATTCTCCAACTCATACAAACCACTTCTTAAAACACAGTCGGCTTGTCCACATGCTGAGATTTGTTTTAAGTTGAGTGTTTACTGGAAAGATGTGCATTTGATGAAGTGATATCAGATGGAGAAAAGAGAAGAAAAACTGAGAGAGAACAGAAACTCCCAAGTGGTCCCACTTTCCTACCGCCCCCATGTTAGTCAGTGAGTTAGTGTGGCCTGGGGCTGTGCCACGGCCTTTTCATGAGGGGAGAAAGAAAAGCGAATGACAGAAAAACAGAGGAAGAATGATGGAGCAGGGACTTACAGATGGAGTGCTCATATAAACAGTAGAGGATAAGAGGAGATAGAATAAAAAGAAGAGGTTGCAAGTCATGACTTTCGCTGTCACTGTTGGATTTGGATGAAAGCAGCACAGGAGCGGTTAGACGAGAAGAAAGCGGAGTAGAGGCATTTTTTTCTCACTCTTTCTTTCTGCGGGGCCTTTTGCAAACAGAGTCGCGACTCCCTAGTTAGCCGCGGATCAGATGGCTCTTAATGTGCGAGCATGTTCTGCCGTTTAACCCCCCAAAACCACAGGCCTGGGTGCCTCTTCCCCCTCTCTTTCTCTGCTTTCTCCTATTTTTCTTTTCACCTTCCACCTTCCCATTAGAGAAGCAAGCCGTCCACATGCTTTCTCTGTGCTTCTGTTGAAAAGGTGAACACAGTCTGTGTGTATGCACGTGTTTGTGTGAGCGTCGTGCACACGTGTAAAGGCTGCGGCATGTGTGTGTGTGTGTGTGTGTGTGTGTGTGTGGAGGATACAAAAGAATGACAGTGCTGGGTCGGTATTGGTGGGTTGGGGTTTGTGGTTGAGGTCTGGTTCAGCAGGGGCTTTATTGTATAAGGCTATGGCTTATAGAAGGCTTCATGTTTCAGATGGGGTTTTGGTGAGGTCAAGCTTCTATATTTCTCGTGCAGTTTGGTGAATTGGCTTAGCAATGCAAAAACAGTCCTTTTTAACAACATACAACCTCTGATTCAGGGTTTAAATGTCTTTGCCCAAACAAGGGAACATTTTCTTGTTGCAGTTCCAGTGCAGATTTATTTGTTTCTTGACTCTTTTTAGTTGTATTCAGATTATTCACTGTTATAAATAGCATATCATTTTGAACATTAACAGTTTCTTTTTACTTTGCAGCAATATTGTTTGATTTTATGTCCTTGACCTTCTGTTGTGGTGCAAAGTAGAACATTTTAAAAGCTGGTGTTGGTTTGATTTTGGGAGGAGTCTCTGTGACTTTAGACAAGTGCATACTGGGGATTGTGCACTAGCTTTTTTTGGCAATATGCAGCGTGTTGTAATATTGTATTCTGATGCAATAGTTAGACAGACGTGTCCTGATTTGACAAATGATGTTCCCTTGTGGACTAAACAAATCTGCAGTTATGAATTCAATGTTCCATCTTTTTCTCTTCTTCCTGCTGTTTTCTCCTGCAGTTTCAGGGAGTGTTTTGCTCCTGTCACATTTCACTCTTTGTGGCCTCGTTGTTTCACTGTAATATCTACAGTAAGTCCTAAACCTCTATGGCAACGGCACAATCATGGCTATAAGTAGGTTCAACTCAAAAATGTCTTTTTTTGCAGAATAACACAGTTATAATGCAATAATCATAAAAAAGAAAAACACAAGTGGAATTTCTTCTATATATATATACATGTTCCAAGTATGCACAAAAAACAGGAACTCGACATGCTTGTCCTCTCCTCTCTGCTCTGTGTAAACCTTTTTTTTGAGTTTGTTTGGCTCTTGGTTTGACAGCTAAAATATAAAATGTATTTTATATTTTACATATACATATACATATTTTACTTTTGACATTAAATAAATAATAATATAGAAAGTCAAATTTCAGAATAATCTAAGTGCAGATTTATCAATTCCTATAGGAATAAATGGTATTTTGCTTCAGTGGAGACATTAAAAAATCATTTTCATACATAGATCCAGTTTTATATTTACAATTTTTCTTACATTTGGTTAGTTATGCCCCGTTTTCATTCAGCTACTTTTGTTCTTTGTGATGTTTTATGAAATACTAAAACTTATCTCAATATTATTAACTGCACTATACAAATAAAATATTCCTCCTGTTCTCTTTGACAGAGCTTATAAGTCTAGACAGTGACGGGCGTTTCAATCCCCTTAAGGATCCGTGGCAGTTTCACGACCCCACTTTCGGAACCATTGATCTGTAATACAGTGTGTGTGTGTATGTGTGTGTGTGTGATCCATCAGTGTGTGAGCTGGGTTTATACGTTAGGAAAGGGGCTGCTGCTTCTGTGGATTCTGGTACCAGTTGAGCGTGCCTCCCCTCATCACGGCAGTTGGACCCATCATCGCCCCATCCCAGTTGGGTCCAATCTTGTAACTTCACACCAGCCTCTCAAGTGGGCAAAGTCACACCACATTAAAGGCCCCGTTTGACTTGAAAACCTCTGCCGAACCCCCCAAACCACACGCCTCCCTGTAACAACCCCCGCCGCTACTGTCATATCCCATTGGACTCAGCCATATTTTTATTAATAACTCGCTGCCTCGCGTCGGTCCCTGGGCCTTTGACACTTCCAGAAAGGTTGAGTAAGAGAAGCAGAGCAGGAGGAGAGGGAGGGTGAAGGTAGAGAGAGTTGGTAAGAGAGAACAGCACAACAGAATGATTCACAGGCCTTTTACTAAGCAGGAGAAATCACACAGGAGGATGAAGCTGCATTGTGTCCTGGAAGTGCTTACTGAACACATGGGTTAGGACTATGTGACTGTGTTTTTTATTTGTGGCACACGAAACAGATGCTTGTATTGGCAAAAATGGTTTATACATTTAGGGGTAGTTTAATTTTGCTGTAAATTATAAGTGTTTGTTGAGCATTATGTAAGAATAACTCAGAGTCTGTGTATTGAACACAATACTTTTAACTACCAGTTGAGAATCAAAATTTGGCATTTCGTTCATTGCCAAATATTTTGGTCTGTATACATTTAATTTACCTTACAGAGTTCTTTATTTACTTGGCATATTTTGTACATGTGAGATGGAAAAGATATTTCTTACTGAATTGGCAGTCAGTCATCAAAACTTTGAGAGCTCCTGATATACAGCAACAGTTCAGTGTTTTAAGAAATATGCAGGTAAATTCTTTTGCAGAGAGTTAGATGAGATGATCACTCTCATATCTATGTGTTAAATAAGGCCACAGCTGGCTAGCTTAGCTTAGCATACAGTACGGAAAGAGGAAAACAGCCAAAATCTGCAGCTCACTAATTGCCTGTTTTATTTTCTTTAATTTATACAAAACTCTGAGAACAACACGTTTGTTTAACACCTGAATTCAAAAGCTTGATTCCTTAGATTGCTGTATTTTATTTATTGATTTTTCTGTTTCTATTCTCTAAAACTACTCAAGTTTAGTGAGTGTCGCAATATTGCGATTGATATGAATTTGTTTAGAAATCAGACCAGAGAAAGAACTTGTTGCATCTATCTCACAAGTTTCAATATCAGAATAGAATAGAGCACTTTATGGTTGTTGAGTGAAACAAGCTTTATTTTTTACAATAAAAATCCATCATTAAAGCCACAAACCAGCAAAAGTGAAAATACGAGCCAAGCAAACAAACAAGATATGGAAAATAAAGGGAGAGGAGCTCTCGGAGGCAGAGAAAGGCCTGTTTGTGCTCCCAGAGCCTCCTCCTCGTGCTTTTTGCTCCGTCAAACCCTCATTCTTTGCCTGGTGAAATTGAGACTCGGCTTGGTATTTCTCTCTCCTTGCCAAGAACCACAGAGTGACAAAATCCGTGGGGTGTCATAAACGAGCGAAGCCAGGGGGAGAAAGGGAGGAGAAAGGTGGTTGGGAGGAGGAGGAGGGGGAGGTTGAGAAGCGGGGATGCAAGGGAAGACAGTCGGATCCATCTGGTACTGATAAGGCAGAGTGGAAAACAGATGAGTGCGGTGAGCGAGTGGGGGAGAGGGAGGAGGGGAGGGATGGAGCGTGGATCTGCTCGGGAGGATATACTGTCTGGCGTGCCCTATCAGCCCCTCGCCTCCCCTTGTCTTCTCACCATAGCGCTCTTGCTCCATTTCTGCCTTCCCAAGCCAACTTAAGCAACAGTTTGTTGCCCCAGGAAAGAACCAAAGAGAGGAGGAGGCAACAAAGGAGGGAGTGTTCGCCTCTCTCTAGCTTTCTTTCTCTCTCTGTCATTCCTTCGAACCTCCCTAATCCCTCGCTGGGTGCCATCTTTCATCAGGGCCTACCATGTGTGTATTATCCTCTACAGAACACTTCCCATCAATATAATAAGGGCTGCCAGAAGCACTTAGCCTTGTGAGCCTGTGTGAGATATGCTAGATGATACTTTGTGTGTGCGAGTTTCTCCCTCACACACACACACAAACACACAGCAGACCTTGCCCGGGGAAAGAAATGAAACCCACTGTTCTGACTGCGAGAGTGTCTCCCTGTAAAACTTCTACTATTCATCTCAGGCCCAATATACCAAAGTGACTCTCTCCGCTGCTTTTTCTTCCGGGAGCTGTCACTCCCCACATCCTCTCCGTCTGGGGCCGGCAGGAGATGACTTGGCAGGTGTCTGACCCACGCTGCATGCGAGATGATAACCATCCACAGAGCCAGTCTGCATTTGGAAAATGAAATGTCAGGCTCAGTATCGAGTCAGCGCTGATATGGAGACGCAATCATAGCGGGACTATTGTCGACACGAGAGTTGCCGAGGTGTATTTTTCAGATTTCTCAAATTCCTTATTTTTCAGGAATTAGATGAGAGTATTAACACCCTTAATCTGTTTGCTTAGTGAGAAGCATAAACAGCATAAAATAAGTCACCCATTCATTTATGAATTAACATTTTGAAGCCTTAAATGTGGCATTTTGTCTGTTTCAATCTTGATTTGTTTTGGAGCCAGAAATGACCTTTACAGAGGAGCAGGTGAACCTGACTGAGAGGACACTATACCAACCTGTACCAGCAACCTGGCTGCACAGTGCCATAGACATGCATTACTACGCCTCCATGATTGACAGCTTGCTGTGATAGTGACTTGTAAATCACAGGGTAGTCACACCCTGAATACCCTGTTTAATCGTCTCTTTTACTCTAAATTGGACCAGAAATTAGCAAAACGAACATCATGCTGCATTAAAGAAAACTTGAAACTAGTGCTTGAGACCATAAAGTTATAAGAGAAATGCTTACTGAGGTAATAAATCAAGTGAGAAGTACAATCTGACTTCTTTTTGCAGCCAGTGCAGTCGCCCCCTGCTGGTCATGAGAAAGAATGCAGGTTAAAGGTACTTCAGGATTGGCTTCACTTTTCAGGCCGGGAGGTTACGTCCACCTCTTTTCAACAATCTTTGATATAAAGGTACAGCCAGATACTGGCTAACGTAGCTTAGCTCAAAGACTGGAAACAGCTGGTGGTTCTTTTAAAGCAACAGCACCTCTAAAACTCACTAGTTACCATGTTGTAACTTGTTTAATACAAAAAAAACAAGTTGTAAAAGCAACAATTAGCTTTTTATGGGGGGTTATATATTGAACTTTCTGGAGTTTCCGCTGGTTGCCTGCTAAATGTTCCTGGCCAAGAATTAATCCATGCTAGATGTTTTTTCCCCATTTTCCAGTCTTTGTGCTCAGCCAGCTGCTGGAGCAGCTTCATATTTACCTTACACACATGAGATTATTATGGATCTTATCATTAAACTCTCAGCAAGACTTCCCAAAATGTCAAACTTTTTCTTTGATTTGGAATATTGGATTTACACATAAAATATTTATTACAGTCATGTTGACACGCTGTGAAACAAATCCCCTCTAATAGATGCAAAAGTATTTGAGTCATTGATGCCAAAGGCTCATGAATGAATAAAAAGTAAACAGAAAGACTGCAGAAACATAACCAAGCGCCCCATAATTCAGCTCTAAACTCAGTCATTAATTTCCTACATGACATTCAAATTGAGAATGCGCTTTAGAGTGTCAACCAATTCCCCTTGAGCTTAAATCATAAACTTCCTTATAGCGCGGGACAAATTGATCTTATTTCAGCACCAAATGACATACAGTACATTTAAAAGGCATAGAGCTCCAAAACATATGTGCTGATGTGACTTTTGATTAGAAGCATTTAGGGAGAATGGCTTTTATGTTAAGTCCAAGTCTCTGCTGGCAGGCGCCTCAAAGTGCACTATCGGGACAAAGCCGGGCTAATTTTCAGTAGCTCTTTCACTGAGCCTGACAGTACATGAGGGGAATGATGGCATAACGTGTGGTTTCTCCAAAAGTGGATTCAGAGTTTAGTCAGGATTTTTCCTCTTAAGATGGGGACACTGATAGGGCTTAGGAGTTAAACTAACATATGGAGCAAATAGAGAAGGCTCTTGATTTCATTTGGCTTCTCTTTGTCATTACTCATGTGGGGTAGAGATGTTTATTTAGCGTGATAACTTGACAAGAAACACAGAACAGGGATGTTTTCTATTTGTGTCTATATGCTTGTGGATTTTTTTTACATATTTGATGGTGTTAATTGTAAAAACATAGGGTCATATTTGTCTTTCCTGGAAAGATCAAAGAGAGGAAAGTCTCTGTAGGGAGCTTAGAGATAACGGTATAAATATTTGACATAGTATACTGTCAAACTGAAACAATCTGGAGGACATTTAAAATAAGATCTTTAAAATTCAAATGACACTTTAATAGCAGTCTTATGGTTTCTATCTATCAAGGCATAAAGAAGAGCTTCAACAAAGCGAGCGATGATGGAGGAAAGTGACGTTGAAATAATTAGCTTAGCTTAATATAAAGACTGCTTCAGAGCTGTCATTTTTAAGCTAAGCAGTTGCCACTAGCCTTTTATTTAATTGACACATGTGAGAGTGGTATTAATCTTCTAATCTAACTCTCTGCTAGAAACCAAATAAGCATATTTCCAAAAATGTCAAACTCTTCCTATATAGGAGAAGAAGTCAGAGTCAAGAAAGTTGTGGTTGTGGTGGTGGAACCATGTGTGTGTGTGTGTGTATGAACCTATTTAGTGGATGTGTGTGTTTGTGCACAGAGATGACAGAGAGGACAGGACTTGGGTTCATTAGCAGACTGATGGAGTTTGATGGAGGAGGGCAGACCTCAGACAGCAGCCTGTCAAACAACCACAGAGGGCAAAGGTCATCCCCCAAACTCTTGGATATTAAAAGTGATCAAGTTGAAGGCAGACTCGTCCGTACATATTTGAGTACGAGAGCTGTCTTCTTAACATTTACTGTTGAAAACCTTTTTTGAATTTTTGTTGGAAATCTTTTTCTTAAATTGCCCAGATTTATTTAGAATAAAAGATACAACATTTGCCTTTTTGTCTTCTCCTAGATTCTTGGGACAGTAATACAAGGACATTATTTTAATTAACTGTTGGTGCCTTAACTGCACATATTATCAGTGGTGGAATATAACTAAGTACATTTACTCAAGTACTGTACTTTAAATTTTGAGGTACTTGTACTTTGCTTGATCATTTCCACACATGTAACTTCATACTTCTACTTCACTACATTTTATGGGTAATATTGTGCTTTTACTCCTCCACATTTAGCTGACAGCTTGAGTTACTTTGCCCATTCTTCACCCTTCAACCTGTAGCGTTTTAAAAATGGAGCCAGTAGTTTTTTCAGTAATCCAGCTGACAGACGACAAAACGTACTGAAGTCGTAACGTCCTTGCAGAGTTGATAAACCTGACGAAGCGGCTCAAATTGTAATGTGAATAATGGCTTATGTCCTTGAAATCTTGTGTGTTAATGCATGCTGATAAACCTAAATTCCTGATGCCCTTTTATCTGACCATGTAAATAAACTTTCCGGGAGACTGCCTCCTCGCCGCCTGACGAGCGACTTTATTTTTACCACCAAAGTTCAGTTTATTTTGGGCTCTGACATCTGAAGCGACTCCCGAGCCATTCGTCTGGAAGCCGTGACTCCTCAGAAGAAACAAAAAAGAGAGCGAAAGTGTGTGCAGTCTGTTTTTTTCTCCCTCTGGTTTGTTTTCCAGCCTCCTTTCAAAAGAAACTGGGGTTTGGAGTTGGCCGCTTCGAACATGATGTGGTGGTAGGGATGGAGCACAAGGGAGAGAAATGAAAAATAAATAAGAAATGAGAAAATGTTTTTGCTTTTCCTGAGATTGACTCCAATTGTTAAACTGCCATGACCACATTGCATATTAGTGCCTTGTGCCTAAGGCATGTATGTCATGTAGAAAGTGATGATTTGAAATCAAAGATCCCTTATTTAGACAGTTGACCTTCTGCTCAGTCCCCGCCCACGAGTGCAGAACGGCCAATCATAGCGCAGAATGGACCCGCTCTGACCAGAGTCTGACAGCTGTACGGCTCCGTTCCACAGACTCTTATTCAGTCCTTTCAGATTTTCTTCATTTCTCCACCGGTGTTGTGGATTTCAACTTCATCAAGGTTAAATGTTATACCTGGGAGTCTTCTAACAGTGATACACGTAACCCAGAGATGTTGGAAAAAGATAATAACACCTGTGGAGCTAACACATCCTCCTCTATGCTGTGCTACACATGTTAAATTAGCTTTTTAAGGGTTGTAACAGTGAATTAAAGCCTACCCTACTTTACAGGAACAGTGTTGCTCCTTATTATTTAGATTTTACGATCTTTAGACTTCAGATTTCTATTCATGCAATTTATCCTAAAAACAGTTAGACCATCCTGTCTACTCCTCTCAAAAGAAGTTACTTCTCAGGTCAATATTTAACATGAAAAATATGTGATCAGTTTAGAATGATTACATAATGATTATTATATATTAAGACTCATAACAGTATGAGAGGTAGTTAAAATGAGCCCTACCTTGAGGAAAGTAAAATGCTGCTTACATAAATGCATCAAAAATAATAATCCAATAATATATTTGGAATATTTATATCAGTCTGAGTGGGTCCATTCTGCATAACAAGTACTTTTACCTTTTCTACATTAAGTACATTTTGATGCTGATACTTTTACTTCAGTTCTCAAGTTTTGAATGCAGGATCTTTACTGGCAGTGGAGTAATTTCATAGTGTAGTATTAGTACTTTTACTTAAGAAAGGGATCTGAATACTTTTTCCACCGCTGCCATTAATCCACCAAGTCAAAGTAGTGCTATCATCAGAAATGGTAGACCACCAACCTTTTGCAACATTTGTAATAAATACTGTCGTGTCAGTGTATTCACATAAATCCTGTAAACATTGCCGTGTTAATGCAGTGATTGATTTGGGACGATTCAGATCATTAATGACAAGCTTTGCCTCCAGACTGCGTCTCAGCGCTGTTGTTCCAGCAACACAACGTCTGACGTGCAGTTTTCTGGAACACTAAAACTGTCAACGACGCTTCTGCCAACAAAATCTACGACCGTATTTGGGCAACAACGCTATTGCGAAATTCACCCTGCATGTTTTTCTAGTTCTGCTGTTTTTAATTGTGATGCGTGTCTGAGAGCTTCTTGTTTAAGGCTCTCTTGGCTCCGTCTTGCCTGTAATTTATCGTTCCTCTCAGCATGATTATGCTGCTTCGCTAGATGGATGGATGGAGGGATGGATTTGTCAATGCACAACACCACTTACCCTCCTGTAGCGATACGATGCTGAAACATTTTCTCATAACTCCACAGCACAGATGCTTCAGTGGCTCTGGGTCAGGGAAGGCTAGCTGCTGCAGGCAGGAGCCCATATGGGACGAGCACTGAAGAGGAACCGAGACTCAATAAACACGGCACTGGGGAGGGAGGGAGTTCAAGGGTGCGCTTGTCATGATGGAGGCTACAGTGAGCGCTCCAGTGGCTGCTGGGGTTTTGATGCTGTAATGTGAAACGGCTGGGGGAAAGAGGACTACAATTCCCCTCTTTGTCTGGTCTCCGCCCCAGCGTCACCCCTCTCTCTTCTCCTCGGCGGACCCTCACCGTAGCCAAACTCATCATCTCCCTCTCCCGTCTATCTCCCGATGTCTGCCACCCATCACGATGCCTTGATCACTCCTTCTCGCTCCTGCTCCGTCTAGCGTTACTGTTTTCGCTTCATATCTTTCTTTGTTTTGCTCTTTTCTCACTGTCTGCAGACTTATCTCCAGGATTCATCCGTCAGTTCGTGCTGTATCAGAAATGTTCCCATAAAATAATCTCACACCCCAATGATCTGCATCTCTCCTTCTTTTCCCTCAGTCCCCTGTAGTATCTGTGGGCTTTGCCAGGTTTCATCCCAACCTGGTGGTCGGTGGGACTTACTCGGGACAGATCGTCCTGTGGGACAACCGCAGTCACCGTCGGACCCCGGTCCAGAGGACTCCTCTGTCTGCAGCTGCACACACTGTGAGACACATAGTCCAGCAACCCACACTGTAACTCAGAACACCGCTACAGACACAGATGATATTTTAAGTTTTAACACAAAAAATTCAGAGATAAAACATCAGATCTGTGCTTTGGTTTAAGCTCTTTCTTCATTTTTTATCTGTGTGTTTTATTGTGAAAGGATCTGATGATTTGTTGATTGAGAGACAATAGTCACATTTTGGATAATCAGTTACTCAATTAACTAATTTATCAAGCAAAAATGTTTTTTAAAATAATGACAATGCCCTAATTTTCCCTGTTTTATATGATTAAAAGTTGAATAGCTGTGGATTTTGTTGATTATGTTGATTTTGGACTGTTGGTCGAACAAAAATAAGCTATTTTAAGACGTCACCGTGGGCCCAGGGGGATCATGATGAAGAAAATGATGATGAATCAATAATGAAATTAATTGTTAGTTGCAGCCCTGGTGAAATAAGCTCTGACCTAAATGAACAAGCTCCCTGTTGTGTTTTAATTAGTTACATAAAACAATTATAAAAAACGATTAAAGTGCTGGAGAAACATTCCAGAGGAGAGTGAAAGATTGAACATTGTTGTTGTTATATAAACACCCTTATCTATAGATATTTAATTATATCACATTACTGCAGCATGATAACCGCACACACACACACACACACACTCCTGACTTGCGCAACCACCAAAAGGACAGCTCAGTTTAGACGCTCCAGTGAACTCACCGACCCTCGACAAATTACTGACCAACACACTCTGCAATATCTAAAGACTGGGCCGTTTTTAATCAGAGCTGCAGCAGGCATGTGGTCACCTAAACTCAGTGAGGCCATCGCTCTCGTCCTCTGCAGTCACTGAGTCCAGCCAGCTCGCATGGTGCTGATTGCTGAATGGATTCTTTGTGCTACACAAATCAATTACTGCCCAGTAATGACATAATGGTTTCACACACTCCTGTCGTAAGGAGCGACTGCACACTGGCATGTGAGCCTGCAGCATCTGTATCCAATGATGTCATGTGTTCAAGGGTAAAATTACATTATCCTTTCAGGAACATGTTTAAAATCACATTTTATTAATATTACGATCAGATTATTGAAATATGTCCCTGAGTTATTATATCAAATGTCACCATGCCACACACAATATGCAGCAGAACAAAAAATAGTTGTAATCATATTATAGTTACGAGATACAGAGAGCATGTGGCAGTTGTTTCTCCCCTCCCATCTCATTTCTGTGTCTTTATCTCGTTCAGCACCCCGTCTACTGCGTGAACGTGGTCGGCACCCAGAATGCCAACAACCTGATCACTGTGTCCACAGACGGCAGGATGTGCTCCTGGAGTCTGGACATGCTTTCCCAGCCACAGGTACGCAACACACTCCTCCCCTTACACACAGAGATGATCTGTTCAAATGGGCTGGTTGCACGAAACACCTTAAAAAAAGATTTTACTTGCAGTACAAGTTAAGGTTTTGTCAAAATAAAATAAATTGCACAAACAACCTGAATTCTTCTCCTTAGGGTTTGCGAAAAACAATTAAGAGTTTTTCTCCTTATCTTGGTCCTTCACTTACAGAGTCCCTTATAGTAAGTTAAACACAAAACACCTTTGCAACCAAAGTCCAATTTTATGGCAATAAATGTAAACTAAAGCATCCCAGGACGATTGTTTCACCACTTGCAGAACACTGGATACACTAAATGCTTGATGGATTATAGATTTGATTATAGATTTGGTTCATGATTTGCCTGACTGTCGAGAGTTGGATCACTCTTCTTTCTGCAGTGGTGCTCTTCCTCTCTTTGTTATATATGATTGCTGTTTGTTTTCATGGTTTGCTCTTTGTTGCGGGTCAAATCAACTTTTAAGTATGTTGAAGTATATTTATTTTATTGTATTACTCAAGCAATATAATACTTTCCTCCTCTCACCAATTTCTCTTTCTCATTTCTCGTGATTTTTCTCCTGCTGTTTTTACTAAATATAGGCCAACTTTGTGAAACCAACAGGTGACGGAATAACAGGTATCACAAGTGCAAGCAAACAAAAGGTCCCCATGGAAAGTAGAATCTTACTACTGGAGGAAAAAAATAAGCCTTAAGTGTCATACTTGAGGAGAAAAGGTGTTTTGTGCAACTGACCAGAGCGTGTGTGTATTTGAATGTGTGTATATAGACTCACATTAGTGCCTTGCTTCCCTCTCTGTCTGTCTGTGTGCGCGTGCATGTGTGTGTGTTCTGTAGGAGACCATGGAACTGGTGTACAATAAATCCAAACCCGTGGCGGTGACAGGCATGGCTTTTCCCACGGGAGACGTTAACAACTATGTGGTTGGGAGCGAGGAGGGCACTGTGTACACTGCATCCAGGCATGGCAGGTTGGTGGACAACTCACTCACACACACACACACATTAAGAGAACAACACAGATGAATCTATGATTGTTTGGACTGATCATTTACTTCTTTATTTGCTCGGATAAAAACACATTTAGAAAGTCAAGAAAACAAGTGAAACTGAGTAAAAGGTCCAAGAGTTACAAATGATGTTTTTAAAAAACTGAATTGATGATTTTCCCATCAATTTAAGGAGTTAATTGTTTCACTTTAATCAAAGCTCCCTTACTGTGCTGTAAATTAATTTTCAGTGAGACACAAACCCCTTCTCTGCTTTGTATTCAAATAAGTGAAGACCACTAAAACGCTGCACGTCCCTCCCTCTGCAGCAAAGCAGGTATCTGTGAGATGTTCGAGGGCCACCAGGGGCCAGTGACGGGCATCAGCTGCCACAGTGCAGTGGGCACAGTGGACTTTTCCCACCTCTTCATCACGTCCTCCTTCGACTGGACCGTCAAACTCTGGAGCACCAAGGTACGCTGTCTGATTGTAGACTCTGAGAGAGAGAAAAAGGGACAATGTTTGTGTGTTTTTGTGTGTGCGCAAAAGTTGAGAGTCAGAAAGAGCTAGTGAAAGAGGAGGGGGAGCTCAGTACTATAGGTGAGCAACTTTTTGGAACATCTGTCTTTCTCGTACTACTTGTGTGTCTGTGTGTGTGTGGGAATGCATTGGGTTAGTTCTGTTACTGTGTTTGGACAATACAAAACAGTATAGTACCACAATTAGGGTCAGTGCTGTAAATCTGTCTCGGTCATCAGACAAAGCCGTTCTGATATTGATACTGTGACAAGCTGCACAAAAATATGTAAGAACCTTGATTATTTTGGTCCGAAATTGCACCTGCTTGGCAGTTTCCTTCCAATTTGTGTGTTGCCTTCCTTAAGATCTACTGATAAAATGCTGTAGAAGTAGCTGGATGTCACAACATAGAGGAAGGTTTGCCTGTGAGGCCTTACTTAGGGCAAAAAACCCATTTAATTGTTTTTAGAGGATTTGTTACTTTAGGGCAAAGAATAATAATAAACATTGGTGAGGTGTGAAACGGCAATATTACAACCTCATTAATTGTATTTAACAATAGGAACTGGTTGCACTTTTGTCATAATATTTTGTAGTCATGGCTGATACAGGATCAGATAGGGGGAAATAAACAGTTTGACAGAAGGAAATAACATTGCCAAAGGGGACGAAGGGTGAAATCATGAGTCAGCTTTGGTTGATCATTCAACAGTTTTGAAAGGATAAAGGAAAGAAAAACGTTCCTGTTTTCTTTTGTTCACTTTGAAAACACATGCATGCTGTAACCAGATCATTATCTTTATGACACAAGGAGGTGCTCAGGGAAATGTTTTATTTTGTCCAAACGGGCCAACAAAATGAACGCAAAACAAAGTTTCTTGCAGATGCTTTAAATCAGATGTGTTTCTCTTATTGGCCGGCCTTCATCAGATCTTAAACATCGTGCACCACAGTGAGTTGGATTCACTGAGGTGCACTCGCTGAGTCTAACTCAGACACACTCTTAAAGGTGGGCGCTCCTCCTCCTGCTCGTATTTGAGTGACCTCGTCCACTCAGGGCATTTGTTCTCCCTTCAAACCGACGTGATGAATTCCATTTGGCAGCAGTTCAGTGGCAGTAAAAAGCCAACTGTCACTGCTTCTGTCAAAGTGAGTGTTGGCGAATAGAAAAGTTAGCTAATGCATTCAAAGACACTTTTGTGGCGGTGAGACGCAGAGGAGGGCGCTCAGGTACATTTGACTGCACATGAGAGGGAATTCAGGATTATACACTGAGGTATGTCATTGCAAAATTCATGTAAATGAGGGGGTTGAAGTAAGGAAAAAAATTTGGAAACAAAGTAGAAATTGAGATGCTGAAGAAGTTTCGATGTTAAGAATAAAGTCTAGCTAAGGGGAAAGATAACGGGATAGCACGATAAGATTTGTCCAGGTGATGCAGACACAGTTTTTAATGGTTAATAGTGGACGTGATGCTAACATTAAAGGACAGAGGGATCAACATGAGCAGGGCGTCAAACAGCAAACACAGCCAAAAACCCAAAAGAGACGTATTCACTATGAGAAAATACATAATGCATATTGCATAATATCTGCAGCTTTATGCGAGATCTAGTTACAGCTTTCAGACTTGGCTTTGACAGGCAGTAAAGCACTCTGATGAATTTTTGCTCATGTTTGCATGCAGCTAGTCCATAAGTCTTGTGCAAAGGGTCCCGTGACACATATTAAAACATTTCTGCGGATTTTCATCAGAAGAGTGTGTTATTTTTCAGGATTTGGGAATTCCCTTTCCTTTGAGGGGCACCGCAGGAATGTGTGTCTGTCTCTTATCCCACATAACCCATATTTGTGTGTGGGCAGGCGGCATACCTGCCTGTGTGTATGCGTGTGTGTGCGCAAATATAGACACACCACACATGCCTCACATGCACCTTGAGCAAGCTGCCTTTGCTTACCTAAAATCCCCCCGAGGTTTGCCTTCAACCCAACTGTTTTAACACACACACACACACAGACGTATATTTGCAGTGAATTTTCTTTGCATTCACGTTTGCCCTCACAGTTCAGAAAGGCCGTCGCACAGAAGTCTGCTGGTGTTTTTACACTCGGCGGTGCAAATATTGTGGTTAGTGAAAGCATTCGCAGTCGGCCAGAGTGTGAAGACGTCGCGACAGCTGGGAGTGGGTTTATGATTGTGCATAACTTGAACCGGCTTGCTCTCTTGACCCCAAAACCAGCATCTACTAAGTGATTGGATGGAGCATAATCGTTCCACTTTTGCTCTCTTAAGAAGTTAATTAAAGGCCGACATCACAGTCGGTTCAGGTGATTGTTAACGAGTGTCTGCGCTGAAAATAAGACCGTTTCCTTGATCTTCACTTCAAGGAATAATTTGGATTTATTGAAGTGAGGTTGTATAAGTTACTTAGTCAGTGTCGGGAATTGGTAATTGGTAAGTACCGCATACAACTCCAAAATATCCAAACTATCCCCTTTAAGGGTTTTGGCACTGGATTCTTTTTTAGCACCTTTTTGTAAAACAACTAGTTTGAGTTCAACCTCTCAGTCCCCTCAGTGTGCGGTTATGAAATCTGGTGTGCAGCTATCAAGCTTGTGTGATGTTTGTGTCGCAGCCAGGAGGGAAGCAGTGAAATTATACAACTTTGGCTGCTGCAAAGATAAGATGGTTTGGATCCCTCTGGAAGTTCATGTGATAAGAGGTTTTCTGTAAGACTCACAGGCTCCAGCAGAAGTAAAAGTGCTCCTGATTGTAGGGCTTAAAAGTCACTTATAGGTTGGATAATGTCAGTGGGATTCTATAGACGTGATGGGATGATTTGAGCTGAAGTTAAAGTCAGTGATACAAATGTGGCAACAAATAGAAAGTGAATTAGGTGTGTTTCCATCAGATGGGTAAAAATTGTGTCCCACGCCAGAAAAAAAACATGGAAACAAGGTGCTGTTGGGAACATTCTTGTGTTTCAGCGAGGCGTGTTTGTTTCTTTCCAAAGCAGGATGATGACAGAGAGATTCCAATAACTTGATTTATAGTCTGCTGACACATGCAGCAGTGTGTTTGATAGCTCTGTGAATGTTACGCTTGATTTGTCGCATCCGTGCAAATTTTCTAATAAGATCATTCACATCTCCAATCTGTATGGAAACATGGCGTTATAAGAGTAGCATTGGCACCCTTGTAATAGAGCGCATTACACTAAAGCAACACACAGAGAAAGAGCCGTAGAACCATATAAATGACCTCCAGAGACACAAACGATCATATAAAAGATGAAAATGTTAAAGTTTGTAAAATGCACATTAGATTTGTGAGCAATGGGTTAAAATCCGAGCTCTTTCCTGCAGGTCTCCCCATCTCTCTGCCACTGTCAGATAAAGCAGAAAAAGGACAAAAACAAAAAAAAGAAGCATTGGTTTAGAGAAATTGCTCAGTTTGTAGTTTGATGGTGAATGTGCTCTGAGAGGACACATGTTGCTGATCAGAGCAGAGAGGAAATGTGCAGTAAAGTGGTCCAGTTGTAGTAAATGAAGTGTAGTATATGAATACATAGACCCAAGAAAGTTAAATCAATTAGTTTGGTAGGCTGAGAGTGAGACATGCAACATTATTTGGATATTAATTGACATTATTTTAAATGAGATGAACAACATGGATTTATCTCTCGCTGCAAAGCCAAACACAACAGAAAAAGACGATTGCACAGGCCGGCTGATATCCAAAGCATTAAATCCTCCCCTTGCATCCATCCATTTATTTTCTAAACTTGGCATGGCGCTGTGACGTTAACTATCAGTGATGCTCTTCCAGTTCAAACGTGTTAGAAGCTTCCCGGCTTCTCCGCACAGGAAAGATAATGACAACCAGTTACTTCACATGCGGCGCCACACGGATTAAGCCAAATTTTAAGATTAGTTTTAATACTTGTTGCCACAGTTTATTTACCCAAATCACCTTATTTAAGATCGGTAGATTACGGACAGCCTGCAGTTAAACAGTGGTTTACGTTTTGGATAATAGGACTTTATTCATCTCATCTCCGATGTGATGTATTACTGGAAGCATGTGGGTAAAAGGAGATATTTAGCTTGGAATTGCATTAGGTGGCATTATTCAGTGATGCAGATTATCAAAATAAAATATTCTTTTAAATACAATTTGGTGAAGTGAAATACAACAGCCGGAGGATGAGTAAAAGAGTGCACGTACAAAGTATTGGGGACTAAAACAAGGAGAGGATAAGAGGGAGAGGACATAAACAGGAATCGCTCAGCTGATCGAATGCTGAAACTGTGAGATGGAGAAACATGACCTCTGCTGTCACCCCGCCGGCTCGAAAACAGGTTCAATCGAGGCTTGAAATTGGCTCGGCTCTGTTTGTTTGTATTTGTGTGTGTGTGTGTGTGTGCAGTGCTATCTGTCTGCAGGTCTCACAGCCTTTCAGAACAACTGTGGTGTGCGAGAGTAAAGGTGATGTAGAGAAAGAGAAGGACTGAGAGGAGGAGGAGGAG
>CAFUXE010001289.1:24822-38743 GCA_903364295.1 Serranus cabrilla
CCTGGTCCTGGTCCTGGTCCTGATTTGTCTGCTTCCTGCTCTGTGTCTCAGAGGATCCAGCAGAGCCACGAGCAGCAGCAGGAGGAGCTGCACGCTCTGCAGGACGAGCTGCACACTGTGAGGCTGCAGAGAGACGAGGATCAGGGCCGGCAGGACCACGAGGTGCTGGCTCTGCTGACCCGGCAGGCCGAGCAAGCCGGAGAGTCGGTCAGGCAGCTCGCCGCCAAGCTGCAGGAGAAGGTCAGTTTCTATCCACGCTACAGACAACAGAGACGGGCTGGAACACTGCAGGACTGAACAGTTTCTGGAGCCCCGGATCATTTTATTATTATCAGTATATCAGTGGCCTTAAATGGTCTTACAACATGTTGTTGTGACAGGCTAGTGTTAATGAGTTAATGAGAGCACAGACTCGGGTTGAGGACAAACCTGTAACAACAGGGACTTCTCTGTAACTTGCACCCTGAATAAACAGAGTATGGCATCAAGAAATGTATCGTCTTTAACGGATCATATCATGATCTTGATACACAGTAAACTTGTCTAAACTGATAATAACAAGCATATAGTAACTGAGTATTATTTAAAGATTGTGGTTTTCTTTTGACATCATAATCATTTTATCAGTTAAAATATTTATTTTATAGTTCTGAATGAAATGAGAGAATATTCAGTACTTTTAGTTCACAGGAGTATAGACTGACTGTATGATCATCTTATATAGGCTGTTTATTGATGGAATTGCAAGAAAAACATGGTTTATTATTATTTATTTTTTTTATTTTTATTTATAAAAATAATTGTATTATTATTATGATATCTTTTGTTATTCAGATATTAAATTAACTATGTCAGGATAGAAGATTTTGTCCGTAATGCCCGGCAATAACAGGCATGACGACAAGGAAAGTCACAGAGATAAAATCCTGTCTGAAGCACATTAATTGTTCCTGATTCCTCCTGATGAAACGTTGGATGTCAGTCCTGTAGTGTGAAAACCTCGACTCCAAGACTGATTACGAGACAGCGAGTCGTCCGCTGAGAGCCGAGCGTTAGTACGATCCGTCCTGCATGCTAAGCAGCTCTCTCACTGGTGGCGGTGTCTCGTCTGATCTCGCTCTTCTATGCAAATCAAGTTCAGAGGAAGTTCAGCCAGCCTGGCGGTTCAGCAGCAGTATTCCAGAGAGACACAGACAACATGTTCTGTCTGCTGGATCCTGCAGAATGCAGCACAGTCTCTCTCTCCTGCTGACTGTGAATCTGTGGCATTAAAAGTGCGATCCAGGTGTTAAGTGACGACACATTTTTGTGTTTTTTACAGGAATCCCAGCTGGCTCAGGCTCTGTCTGCGTCCAGTGACTGGTGCCTCCGTCACTCCAAAGAAGCAGCCTGCAGAGCCCAGCTGGACGAGGACATCTCTGCTCTCAAACTGTGAGTGTCTGTAAAATGTCCCACGCCCGAAACATTTCAACATTTTACTTATTTTTGCATGATAAAGTTATAGATAGATAGATTTGCTGATGGATTTGTGACAGCAGACAGGATCCATGTCAGCAACATGGAACTGGATTACAATCATTTCAATAATAACAATAATAAATATAATGAGGTGCAAAAAAAACCCTGAACACATATAAGTCCACCTCTGCACCAGTTTATTATCTAAATAGGATTTTTGATGTAAATCTAGTTTCTACTGCTGTTTCCCTCTGATTGAGCTGCTGCACAGAGAGATCTTTGTCTCCGTCTGTCCTCTCTGCTCGCCTTCATACAAACTAAACATCTGTGTGTAAAGACCGCTCAGACGCGTAGACTCATCGCCTCCCTGCTTCCCTCTCAGTCAGGTGACGCAGCTGAACTCTCAGCTCCATTCGGTGGAGGAGCGCAGCCGTGCGGAGCGGGAGGAGCTCCGGGATCAGCTTCATCATGTCAGCGCGGAAAACGCCTCCACCAAGCTGGACAACCAGACGCTCAGGGTACCAAAACCTGAAGTCATTCTCATGATTCATTGTTTAATGTTTAACCCTTTGGAGTTTGGGGCTATTTTTGTCTGCTGTTGGTGTTATTTCCTTCAGCACAACCTCACCTGTATGACCGTAACATTATTTATTTATCATTTATGTTTGAACATTTTGAACCCCAAAATCTCCCCAAAGAGTCCAACATAAAATCAGATTTTGAGATGGGAACAAACACGATCATGCTCAGGGAAGATTTTTAACTGCTGGTTACAAATCTAACATATAAGAAGTAAAAAAAAAGGATAACAAAGATAAGATAGATATCTAGATATTTTTAATCTAAATATATTTGACCTTACCTCCAGTTTTACTTGGCCTATCATCTGGACTCCAGAGGGTTTAATTAGAAGCGTCTTATTTTACCAAATTACTCTATCAACAAAAATACTTTAAAAAAACAATAAGTGTTCTCTACATTATGATACTTTTATGTAATTTTGCAGCTTTTAGGGGCTTAAAAACCACTGTTTCCTTGGTTCTGTGTCATGTTTTAGAGTCAGCTGACATCCTCCGAGGAGAAGCTCGGCGGTCTGCAGTCTGACGCCCGGCGGCTGAAAACGTCCCTGAAAAAGCAGGAAAACCTGGTGGAGAAGTACAAGAAGAAGGTGCAGTCACTCTCCGAGTTCTGCTGCTTCACTTTACCAACCTGCAACTTCTGCACAGTGACTTTCGACTGTGCTGCAGTGACGTTTCATTCCTCCTGCAGCTGCAGCAGGTTCGCCTGGAGTCGGAGGAGTACTGCCTGCAGCTGGAGACGACCCAGAAGGAGGTGCAGGAGGTGAAGCTGAGCCTGGAGAGGGAGAAGGAGCAGGTGAGGCGGGAGCTGCTGGGCCGGCTCAGGGAGCTGGAGGCGCTGCCCGACAGGCTGTGGAGGACGGAGCAGCAGCTCAGAGACGCCCAGCAGGAGGCCGACGCCCACGAGAGGAGGAACATGGAGCACAGCTCGGCCCTCTCCGACGTCAGACACAAAGTACCAGTCTGTTAGACTAAACTCACACGATTTATAGAGCTTCTTTAGCTGACATTTCAAAATACAAGAAGTCTCCAGCAGCGTAAAAGAAACAGTGAAGTTGTGGTAACAGTATGTCATCACTTTACCTTACTTCCATTGAGGTGGATTTTATTTAATCCTTTGAATTCGCCATTCGTGCTAATCAGAGAATCAGAGAAAGAAACTGTAAAAACAGTCTTCAGAATTTGAACTTTGTCAAAGTCCTTCAACGGATTAAAGGTTACGCAAGTTTCCGCAAGAAAAAGTGACCAAAACGAAGCTTAAAATTGTGATTTACTTGTCAAAATCACCTCTTTTCTCATTTAAATGTGCCAGAAATAAAGCGTTTGCACAAACCAGATCCTGTGAAAAACCTTAAATTCTGCTCCTCAGAGACTCTGTGAAGCCAGGATTGATTCTGCTGACAAATATTCACTGAAAATCTGTTTACACAGAGCCCAGAGGAGAGGACAGGAGAGGCTGCAGACATGATTATACTATATGTGGAGGAAACTTTTTCCCCCAATAATTATGACACCAAAAAGTGTTTATATATAAATTCTATTTTGTCCAGTTTAAAAGAAATTTTTTTTTCAGAGAAATTAATCTTTCGTTTTTCCTTTTTTCTGGTTTCTGTCATTCTAACTATGTTATTCTGTCTGAGTTATTCCTGATTGTGCTGATTCCACAGAGCAGCAGGACTTTTATAGATTTTATATGTTGCAGTGAAACACGAGGACACGGAGAGGAAAATGTAAAAAGGGCCAGAAAAACTGCCCTGAAACAGCTCGTTGGGGTTCAGAGTTAATATTAATATGTAGTCGTAGTTAATTGTGTTCTTTCACAGGTGGAGCAGCAGGGCACTCAGCTGGAGACGTTCCAGCAGAGGAACCTGCTGCTGCAGGAGGAGAACATCGTTCTCAAAGAGAAGATTCACAACCTGGAGAGGTTTGGATGCTAACAGAACTATCTTCCATAGCTAAATCTGTACATTTCTTCAGTTTCAAGCTGCAGCTGAATGTTTCTGTGCCGTTTGTTGCAGGAAGCTGGAGGACGTAAAGGTGGAGAACAGAGAAATGTGTCAGTCTCTCTCCTCAAAGGAAACCAGCGTCCGCAGCGTCCAGCAGCAGCTGGATGAGAAGACGCGTGAGTGCAGCGTGCTGAGCAGGCAGCTGCAGCAAACGCTGGGCGACGCACAGAGACAGGTCTGAGTGTTACTCACCACAGGCACCGTTTCTGTTCGTTTTATGTATTTTAACTATTAATATTTTTAAAAGGTCATACATGCATTAGCAGTTCAGTTTCAAAGTTTCAATACACAATTCCAGAAAGGTAAATTTACATGGATAAGCATCTCCAAATAATATATTGAAAAAATATTTTTTAATTCTTGTTATTATTATTACTATTATTTTTTTATGTATTTATGTATGTCATTTTTATTTTTTTTTATTAACAAGAAAAGCAACATTAATAATAATAATTATAAATAACATTAAAATAAGACATTAAAATAAATTAGTAATTAAATGAAAGAGAGCTAACAACAGTATTTTAGATATAAAAAATCTAGTCAAATGCAAATTCATCCAAAAATGAGTACAAACAAAAACTAAAGTAAGAATACAAAAAAGAAAAACAGTAAAAAAAAAAAAAAGAAAACAGTAAAGGATAACAGGAGGAGAGGGGCTGGTGTTGGATTATGTGTATTTAAGAGTAATGACACAATTTCTTCTCTTTACATGGGAATAAAAATCTGAATATTTTACTTGCTTTTAATCTTTTTAAATAACTTTTTATAGCAAGTTTCCTACAAGGAATGCTGTTAAAAGTGCCAAAAATGCTCTTTTATGACCTTTTTTGAGGAGGTTAATACTGAAGTGCAGCAGGCCGTGAGGGAAACTTAAACTGGACGTGTTTTCCTCTCTGCAGGTGGACGAGAACATGCAGAGGGTTCTGGCCAAAGAGAGAGCGTCTCAGTCTAAAGCCTTGGACCTGCAGAGCCAGCTGAGCCGAGCCAAAACCGAGCAGAGTCAGCTGCAGCGGAGCAAAGAGGAGGTGCGTCATGGAGCTCATTCAGGGATTTTTTTTTTTAATGTTGGAGGAACAAACAGCTGGTTCTCACGTGTTGTCGTTCCTGTCGTCCCTGCAGATGGAGCGGCGTTTCCAGAGCCAGCTGCAGAACATGAAGGACAGACTGGAGCAGTCGGACTCAACGAACCGCAGTCTGCAGAACTATGTTCATTTTCTAAAAACCTCGTATGGAAACGTGTTTGGCGATTCTTTGCTTGCAAGCTGACTGTAAAAAAAACAAACAACCTTATCAGCATTCATCCATTCATTCCCAAAGCATTGCAGAAGACCTAGATGACTTTATTCATGAGAGTTTTATACTATCTGTGAAATTAATAAAAATGTTTTTAAATGAAATGCTCACTTCAGAGTTGACTGAAATTTATTTATGTTCTTTTGTAGAAATAAAGTCCCACACATTTCTTGATCTGATGGTATTTTTTTTAAATCTTACATCTTATTTTGTATCCAAATATATATATGCTTTGACAGAACACATAATAAACCTAATTTTAAGTTCTCTAAATAATATTATTTATATTGAACATAAGTTTTTTTCTGTTTAAATGACAAAAACCATTTATATATCAGTTCGTATAAATTGGTTTCCCTACATATAATTTTTTGTCCTACTACCCCTATTCCAAAAAAGTTGGAACGACAAATAAAACAAAAACGAAATAAAAAGACGTTGCAATGATTTACAAATTATTTTTGACCTACATTCGATTTAATACAAAGATATTTAATGTTCAAACTTATAACTTTTGTTTTGAGTAAATACTTAACAGGTTTAATCGACGCTTCACCCAGCTACTTTTGTGAATCGGGGTTGTAATTATGGAAACATTTTACACCTAAACCCCATTTAGAACTTTGGTAATTAAATATATTCTTGCTCATTAGCAGACATATAAAACATGTAACAAATCATTTTTAATATTTAATCAATTCCTCAGATCTGTGCTTTGATTCGGCATTCATTTTATACAACAAATCCTTGTTCAATTTAAATTTCAACATTTTTCAAGTTTCCTCGATATAATCGCGTTGTCACGAAAAAAGTACTGCCGGTAACGCTGCACCATAGACTAAACTATTATACGTACAATCCATACTAGTGGGGGATTTTTACGCCGAATTGTACCATGTGTCGTATTGTAATCATAATCAAAGAATTGGTAGGGTAAGTATTTTTTTTTTTATAAATACAGCACATAAATAATAGGGAATATAAAAAAAGCAGCCGCTTGAAGGACTTATGCTATGGTGTTGCCGGTTTATACACCGGGTCAGAATACAATATATCCAAATACTTTATGATATAGATTCTATTTATCGAGTACAAAGTTATTAATACGAAAAAGCTAAACCAATAAAAACGATGAATAATATTGATGAAGGTTATGGCGGAACCGGAAGCAGAGCGTCTCGGCCGCAGGTGGTTTGTTTCTCGTCGGATTGTAATTTGTGTAACCTCATCCGGCGGTTCAAAACTTAGCCGGACGCTACATGTAGTTTGTAGGTTTTTGTTTATTCGTTTATTATACTGCCGCGATGCCCGCTGAAAGTCTAAGATGGGACACGTTAGAAGCCTTAAAAAATTCCCCCAAGGGAAAAATCATTTTCGACCCGTACTGGTCGGAAAGAGGCGAGGTGAGTTAAATTATTGCGAGCTAACTCAGGCATGAGCTAACTGTGGCTAATGGCTAGTTTATGTTAGCCGGGCCAACATGTCCCTGTTTCTTCAGTGAACTTGGATAACTTAATGATTCATTAGATCATTTAGCTAACTTAAGAGCCTGTTTAACCACTTATCTCTACCAGCACTATATATAATGAGTATTTAAAGTGAGTATAAGTATTTAATTAACGCAGCTTGCTAAATCACCATTTAGACCAATATAAAGCAGGTGTTAGCACTGTCTTTAATTGGGCAGATTAAATAACTTCATCACCGCACACTCACCTGCATGATTTATTTTATTTTAGGTCAGTTTAACCTAAAATACATATACCAGGCGGTGTACTTCCTCTTAGTTTACTCAAATACCTGTCTCAAGTTTGTGACTTTACACCAACTATTTCCATTTTATGCTACTTTGTACCTTTTTCACTATATCTGAAGAGTAAATATTGTACCTTTTTACTCAGTTATATTTATTTGAGAATTAATTAATTACTATTAATGACAATATGCAGCCCTGTGCTACTAATCTACCTAGTAGTATAAGCTACAGCATTAATTAATACATTTTATGCAACGTTCAGAGATCAAAACAGTATAAAATGTTGTTCTATAATAATCATTTTCATTTTTAACTTTTACTTAATGTAATGTGTGTCAAAAATATATGACGAATGTCATTTTTTCTGATAGTAAATATACAAATATACAAATGTACATTTTTATGTTAAACCTGACTTTTAAGTTTTTTTACTCTTATTTATTTATTCCTATTACATTCTCATTTATTCTTATTTAACAAATATCACACCTTCCTGTGAATCATTAAAGGCTTATCTCATCTGCACCTTGTGTGATTTAAGTATATTTGAGGTGTAATGTATTCGTGTCTCTTCCAGCATATTTTGGCAGGTTGCAAAGAGGCCATCTGCCTGTCCTCGAGCTCCGGGGTGATACTGGAGCGCCTCAGCTCCGTGCCCCTGCAGACGTCTGGCTTTCTGGGCTCCAGCTCCGGGGACTCGAGCCCCGGCATCTCTGAAGAGATCTGCGCCTCGATTTCCTCTTTGGGATCCATCCCCGACCTCCACGCCAGGCACACCGTGCTCTCTGCAGCGCCGTCTTTAAAAACAGAGCGTGAGCAGGCAAGTTTTAGTGAGGGGATAAAAGCAAGAATATCTTTTGCTTGATTTGATGAGGATTGTTAGGGGGCTTAGTGGGAATTTTGCTTTTCATTCACAGTGCAAATATCCAGTATTATTATTATTTTTAAACAACCCAATACCAAAGATTTTTTGCACTATGATATGGTTTCAGAAAGTCATCAAATGTGTTTTTATCAGCTTGGATTTGCAAGGACAGAACAGGCATTATTCAGAGTTTCTGAAGGGATTAAAGATTTTTGTTTTGTGGTAACATTTTCTTGAATTTAATTCCATCTCTGAGGTTGTAAAAGGTTTAATACTGACCCTCAAAACCTCCAATTATCTGTTTTTTAAGGATGCATGTTCTGCTTCCAAATTAAAAAGGCTGCACCCTTATTTCTTTCTGAGGCTCAGTTGGAATTTACCTGAATTTTATGACTCTTTTTAAACATTTTACATTTACATTAAACATTTCTGTGAGGATGCATGTTCTGCTTTTTCTCTATGAAATGGAAACATCTGCACACTTTGTTTCTTCCAGTGACTCAGTTTAAATCTTCCTGAGAGTTTGACTCTTTTCTTGATGTGCTGCAGGCTGTGAGTGACGAAGTGAAGGATGAAGATTTAGATGCAGATGTCAGCGATGTTTCCAGTCCCGCGTCACTTCCTGCCATCTCCCTGCTGTCGCCCAAAGCCATGGCTACAGCCGGACGCATCATCCGGTTCGAGGAGGAGCAACGAGAAAAGGCAAAGGTCAGACACGACGACTCTGAAGTCCCAGAAAGTCTTGACTGTCTGTTTGACTAATGAAGGTTGTTTTATCGTATATAAGTTCATTTTTGGACAGAACATCTTCATGTTGGGAATCAATTCAGAGCAGAACTGAAACAACAAGTTGATTGAGTTTAATCATTTTATCTTATTTTACTTAGTTAATTTGATTTTATTTAAGTGGCTTTTATTTTGTGTTATTTCTAAAAAATATTTTCACTACTTGATCTTTTAATGTGATTAATTTAATTGTTTATTATAAACCACTTTGAGCTACATCTCTTATTTGAGAGGCAGAATAAATAAAGTTTATTATTGTTTTTTAAATTCTAATTAATTGATTAGTCAAATAACAGAAAACTAAGATTTGATCTGTTATATATACATGCAGATTTATTACTTTTGTCTTTTGGTGAAAAAACGTGCTTTTTATTTCTTTAACTTGTTTAATTATAACAGTTTTTTGCTGTATTTTTTGGAGCTGTTTGGTGTTAAGTGATAAATAAATATATTCAATTATCACTTCAGATGTTAGTATATCAGCTCTTCTATTTTCTCTATTTTTTTATTTTTTAAAAGCAAAAATGGCAATCTACAAGCCTTAATCTTTTACTTTATTAATGCTTATAATGTTGTCACTTGTTGTCAAAGTTTCGGACCATTTTTAAGACCACTTCTTGGATTTAAAACAGATGTAACTTGTTGACTGTAAGTGTTATTAGTACGGTGTAATGATGAGTCTCACCTGGTGGATGTCTTGCTTCAGGAGGCGCTCCGGCTGCGGCAGGAGATGCAGGAGAAGCTGGTGGCGGAGGTGGCGAGCTCCGAGACGGAGCAGCTCAAACGCTTCGAGGAGTTCATGGAGCTGAAGCAGCGGCAGGAGTTCCAGAGCATGAGAGACATGATGGACAGAGAGTGAGACGCAGAGAGGAGAAACTCAGTGTTGTTAAAGAGTCCTGAGATATTTACTTACACGACTTTGAAACTTTCTGCAGAACCAAAGAGAGCATCGGGCGCCAGGAGAAGCTGAAGGAGGAACAGCGGCACAGGATGAAGGTAGGAGCGTTTATTTGTTTGTTTGTTTTATCAAACATCTCTGAGAAGAAACATCTGTCCAAACACAGAGAGACAGTTTATCACCTTAATCACAGGCTTCAAACAAAGGATAAATTCATAGAAAATATTTAGATGTGGTGATAAAGGCTTTGAGAGTCTGGGAACTTTTAGTTTAGGTCCATAGAAATTGCTTGATTTATTCTAAAAATGTCTGTTTTAAAATGACAAATTGTTGCAGAAAATCTTTGTTCAATTAGTTAATAACTTTTTTTTAACCCACAGTCTAAAGAGGGTTTGCAGCTTTATTATTCATATATAATTTTGCATGATAAATGAAAAATGTGGCTTTAATTACAGGCTGACGGCACACAGCTGAATAAAAATATCTGCACCTTTTTATTTGTATATCCTTATATTAGTGAAACCTCCGACTCATCTGTGTTGAATGTAAATGGATTGTTGGTGAATATCAAAAGATTTGAGCTATTTCTTTATTATGACAACATAATGGTTCAGTTATCTGTATTTTATGCCTGTGTGTTGTACTTAAAGTCTTGTTCGTCATGTACGTGCTATTGCTTATATTTAAGGACTTTTATGTCTGTTTGTTGTTTCTATTTTTATAATTATAAATATTTTTATTCACGATTTCTGCCACTATTTTTGCTGCTGTGACGAGGAAATCTCCCTGTGGTGGGATAAATAAAGTCTAATCTAATCTAAAATGTTATTTTCCCTGTTTTAAAGTTCCCAACTGTCTTTTATTTTCCATTAATCCTCCTCACTGTTTGAAGTCTGTGCAGGAAGCATATAAGTATGAAGTTTTTAGTCCTAATTTCACTTGTGGAACATTTTTCATAGAGCGATTTAAAGATACTTTAAAAATCCGAACCCTGGCTGCCTCATGATGACCTGATGCATCTGAACTTGCAGCTGTTCTGTGCAGTTTAAACTTTATCTCCCGTCCTCTGCGTCAGATCCTGAACCTGCGGCTGCGGGAGGCGGAGCAGCAGCGGCTGCGGGAGGCGGAGCTGGAGCGCCAGCGGCAGGCAGACGGCCGGGAGCGGCTGAGGAACCTCAACACCATCCAGGAGGAGATCCTGCAGCTCAACCAGCTGCTGGAGCCGTCCGGCCGCAGCGGCCTCCCGCCCGCCAGCCTCAGCGCCTACAGCACCCGCGGGAA
This sequence comes from Serranus cabrilla, assembly GCA_903364295.1. Lineage (NCBI taxonomy): Eukaryota > Metazoa > Chordata > Actinopteri > Perciformes > Serranidae > Serranus > Serranus cabrilla. Next base: position 35,747 of record CAFUXE010001289.1, read on the forward strand.
CCAGCTCTGCTCACAGCTGTCGGAGGTGGTGCGCAAGACGGCCGAGGTCAGTTTCTCTCCTCAGAGTATATAATATATGATATAATTTCAATGATGAATAGTAACAAGTCAATGACACAACATTTTATAAACATCCATCAGGGTTTTCTTTGCTCAAAAATAGTTTAATTTACAATGACATAAAACGGAAAACACCAAATTCTCACATTTTACCAGCTTGTTTTTAAACCTGTTTTTACTCTGTAGCACTTTGGGATTGTTTTAAACTATGAAAAGTGCTTTACAAATAAAATGTATTATTATTATTAGTGAACATGAAATTGTCGATTTCTTATCTAATTGTTTTCGCACCAAATAAAAGTGTCACTGTGACATTCAAGTGAAATATTTATGTGGAAAATCATGATTTAATGTTTCGTTTCTTCGGCTAAACTTCCCAAAACATAGAAGCAGTCAGAAGTATTTAGAGTCGGGGCCACATCTCAGATATTTTCCGTAGATATTCAACAGTTAAACTGCTTGGCCGACTTTTGCAGAAACGTGCATTAAATCAAACATTTCAGTTTGATGTCCTGTTGCAGCTGAATGAAATCCATGTTTGCTTTGAGTCTTTAATTGATTTTAACTACAGAGAATCACTGTGTTTAAGGGGAAATACTTCACGTGTCTGAATCTGTGAATGAATAACCGTTCAGGGAGAGTTCCCCAGCGTGGAGGACATGACGGTGGCCGAGCGGGCGCTCCACGAGATGAGGGCGCTGATCCGGCAGATGCAGGAGGAGGTGGCCAAGGCCCAGGAGAAGAAGAAGAAGGAGCAGGAGCAGGAGGAGGAGCGCAGGAAGCAGGCGGAGCTGCAGGCGCAGCAGGAGGCGCAGAAGAAGGCGGCGGAGACGGCCAAAGAGAAGGCAAAGAGGAGAGGTGAGCGCTGCAGCTTTAGGACGTTTCTTCATGTGTAAATGAGACGTTCAGGATGTTGAGAGCTCTTTGAATTCTCCGACAGGGCTGCAGAACAGCGCTGAGGACGCCACGCTGAAGTGGTACAAGGAGCTGCAGGAGTCGGCCGCTCGGTGCGCTCAGTCCTTCGAACAGCTCAACACCCCAAAAGACACACAGGTCCGTTTGTGCTGTTATTATATTATTTTATTTATATACAGGGTCGTAAAAAGCCTTGAAAGTTCAGAATTCATTTAAAAATGTCTGTTTCTAAGCTTAAAAACAGGCTTGAATTTGCTATTTTAAACAATTTCTTAGATAATCATGTAAAAAAAACACAGCTGTTTATGTTTTGCAATTGCATTTAGTTGTAACATTTTAGACGTGATGATTAAAGGTTTTTAGGGTTTGGAAATCTTTGGTGAAGGTACCTTGAAAGTGCTTGAAAAGTGCTTTAATGTTACTGTTAAAAAGCTGCACGAACGCTGTTGTTGAAAGGTCAAGAAATGTGAATTTTACCTGCCAGGTTTCATGCTTTAGGTTTCAAGTTTTAGCAGAGAAGAATACGAAATAACATGAGAGAAAAAACACAGTGCACTGCTTATATTTGCCAAGACAAGAGCAGACAATTAAACCCACATGATACAAATTCACTTTCACGCTTTTTTCCATTTATAGAGTAAATTTTTTCCAGATATTTGATCCAATCTTCTGATTACACAGTTACAGTAACAGTATTGAGATTCAGTAACCAGCCAGGACTTTTCATGCTGTAGCAGAAATAAAAACTCTGAACTCTGCGCTGAATGTTTAATTTCTCTTCTGTGGATTTAAAGACGAAGAAGCTGAAGCTGGAGCTGCAGAAAGCCGCCTCCATCCCCGTCAGTCAGATCAGCAGCAACTCGGGGTCGCAGCTCCGAGAAATCTTCGACAAGATCGACAAGCTGCTGTCGGGGCGCGGCGTGGTGTCGGGGGGGCGCTCCGTCTCCACCGCACAGCATCCGCAGGGACTCGACTTCGTCAGCTACAAGCTGGCCGAGAAGTTTGTGGTGAGTCGGGTTTTTATTCTATATTAATCCAGGATCTGTTAGGGGGAAAAGGAGGGAATTAAAAAACTAAATCTAGTCATTCAAGAGAAGTTGTTGCAGCTGCACCGTTATGTGGCGCGATATTAAAAACGTGCATTTTCTAAAAGGTTTTGAAGCTCTTTAAAGTCATGAATTCACCTTCAAAATGTTTGTTTCAGTGTCGTATAACAAGAATAACACGATAGTATTATTATTTCTTATTAATTGGTGAGTCAATTAACAGAAGATTTTATTTGTTTTATATACATGCAGATTTATTACTTTATTACTTTCAGATTTAGATAAAAAAAGAAAAGAAATAACAGCAACCATGTACTTCTGTGTGTGTGTTTTATTACAAGTTATTTTTTTATGTGGTGAAATATTAATAACCTGCATCGTCGTAAAAGTTTTGAAGCTCCTAAAAGTCTTGAATTCACCTTCAAATGTTTCAATGTCGGAAAACAAGAACAACACGATATTCTTCTTTCTTTTCTTTGAATCCTAAACCGAAAACACTCGTTCACTTTTGCATAAATTTAAAGGGGAAAATGTCAGTAAATATAAATATATCAGTAATTTAATATATATTCTTCTGAAGTTCTGAATAATTAGAACTTTTTACTTTTTAGGAATCATTTTGTACTTTAAGAGCTTGAATGCAGCACTTTTACTTTCACACTGTGGTGCTTCTTCCTGTCGTGTTTATTTATCATAATCGTATAATATAAAGCAGGAAATCTAAGATCACAGTGTGCAATCTATTTTTTAATATACTGAAGGGGACAAAAATGCTTAAAATATGCATAAAACACACAGTGCCAAGTGTTTTAATGCACCTCAGGACATTAAAACACACTGCTAATAATACATGTGTTTTCTCTCCTCTGCAGAAACAAGGCGAGGAGGAGGTGGCGTCTCACCACGAGGCCGCCTTCCCCATCGCCGTGGTGGCGTCCGGCGTCTGGGAGCTGCACCCTCAGGTGGGCGACCTCAT
>CAFUXE010001289.1:40609-51127 GCA_903364295.1 Serranus cabrilla
ACTTTTATAATTTTTAATTTATTTAACTATTTTTTTCATGATTATTGAGCTGTCAATTGATTTCAAAAGTTTTTTTGGATTTGTTGTGATTCATCAAAATTCATTAAATTAATAGATGATTATATAATATTTTTTTTACTATTAAAATACATAATAATTATGTTTTATTTTAAATTGTATTGTCAATATGATTACATTATATTGTAAGTTATTTGTAATAAAACAGTCCATATTGATATGATTAATATATATTTTATCATTAAATATAATAATACATTTAATTGAAATACGTTTTGATAATTGTGTTTCATTTTAAATTGTATTTTTAGAATATTATTTCAGTATCAATATGATTATATTATAATTGTAATTATTAATAATTAAATAAAAACAAGTAAGGATTAGTTTATTGACAGAACTATTTAATTAGCAAAAATATGTCCATAGATATTTATATATATTTTATAATTAAATATAATAATGCACTATTGTGTCATTTTGTATTTTTTTTTTTTTACATTATTTTAATACATATGAATATTTGTTCTTTAAAGGGGCCAAAACTTCAGATCTTGTAGTTTCATATAAACTAATGTTTTTCACTGTATTACAACTGAGAAAATGTATTTTGTATTAATTGTGTTATTTGTTTTTTTTAACATTAACCACAAAAATAAATGCATTCATTTTAACTGCACTTAATTAACTTAAAACTAAATGTTTCTTCTCACACAGACGTCGCTGCAGAGCCGACAGATCCGTCCGCCCAAAGGTCAGCTGACCTCCATGTTCTGGGGCTCCTGATGACGGAGGAGGAGAGAGAAAGGAAGAGAGAGAGAGAGAGAGAGAGAGGAGGGAAGTCTGGAAGTCACAGTTGGGTTTAGGAACTTTAGCACATAATCCTGGAGGAAAAGTGGAAGCTGCTGCAGGAGGAAGTGACACAGAGGCGCCTGGAGCTCGTTCTCTGGATGCATTTTCTATATTTCAGATAAAAGAAACCGCGTTTTGAGCCGCTAAAGTCAAATCCAGGAAGCATTTCTGCACCGTCATCTGCTCCCAACAGCTTTAAACACTCAATCATTTATGTTATTTAGCAGCGAAAGTAAAAGCCACGTTTGCTCTTTTTAACATGTAATAATTATGTCGAACGTTCAGGATCATAATGTTGAAGCTGTTTGTTAGAAACACTCGGATCGTTTACTGGTTACTGGCGTTTTTATCTCCGCAGTCGCTGTTCAGATCGAAATTGTGTCGACTGATTTGAACACTTTGCTATTTATTTTCTTTAATGAATTCATCCACCGTGTGGAGAAAGATTAGTGGTCTGATGAATGAAGTCTCACAGACGTGTTTATATACAGAGTTTAAAGGGTTTCTGTCGCTTCTCTCCAACACACAAACGATCTGATCGTCGTGTTGAAATCTGAAGATGACTCGGAGCTTTAAAGTGACACAGAAATGAAAGTTTAATGTAGATTATTATTGTTATTCTACAGATGTTTTGTCAGGATGATTGTAATCTCCATCTGCCAACAAAATATCAAACATTAAAACATCAGCAGTTCACTGAACGTTTGTCGCCCTGTGATTTATTTTGTTCTTTTTAAAAAATATTTCTACCTTTTTATGCAGAGTAGAAAATCATTTATATTTATTATTAAATATAATAATACATTTTTATTGAAATAACTTATTTTTAATTGCAAATTTAAAATATTTTTAAATGTTATTTTATTTCAATCAACATAATAAAACACTGGATTTACAACTAAAGACAGAACTATTTAATCAGTAAAATGCCAAATTATCAGTCCATATTTATATAATATAAATACAATACATTTAATTAAAATACATATTTGTTTCATTTGATATTCTATTTTAATTAAAAATATATTTCAATGCATACCAATATTATATTTTTATATTCATTATTAATAAACACTAGATTTATAACTAAATTAGTCAATTGACAAAACTATTCAATTAGTAAAAATGCCCCAAAAAATCCATATGTCGATATTTATATAATTAGTTAATATTTTATCATTTAATATACATTAAAATACACAATTTATAAACATTTCATTTTAAATTGTATATTTAATATTATTTCAGTACCTAACACAAATCTTGCAGTATTTTTATTTTCATTTAAAACAATTTAAATAAATGTAATTTTTTATTTGATTTTTAATCTGCAATACTAGTTTATTTTCTTAATGTTTACGGTAACTGTTATGCACAAGATGTGTTCGATTATATTTAATTTTGTATTATATTTGACTATTAAAGTGTTTGTTTTAAAATATTCCATTATTAAATCCAGTTTAATTTGCATTATATTAAAGGTTTATTTAAATTTACCTGATTCTGACTTAAACGAGTCTTGAAGAATTAAAAAATATGGCAAAAAAAATCTAAGCAGTGAGGATTTATTCTTAAATATTTTGTCAGATATGATGCATGTGTGTAATTAATACTCAAAACAGCTCCAGGTTTCTTTTTTTATTTATTTATTTTTTTTACAATTATGCACATTGAGTTGTTTTAATACAATTAAAGGAATCGATGTGCAGTTTGCATATGAAGTACATTCAAACAGCTCATCAGTTTTTAACCAGCAGACGATCGATTCCTCGCCCACAGACTGATCCTGCATCAGTGAAATAAATAGAGAGAACCTGATCTGGAAAACATTCAGAGAAAAACTCTGAACCAGGAAGAAAATCTAAAGAACCGCTTTTATTCCAGACGAATCTGAGAAACCTGAACGTTTCATTAACCGACTCACATCTGAGAGTCAAATGGACCGAAAATCAACTGATGACGTCCAACTGAAAACAAACATTTCATTTTAATATTTTCTTTTTCTTTTTTAGTCAGAGGAGGTTGAGAGTTTAAACTTAAATCATTAAGAGAGAAAATGGGTGAAAATTGGAGCAAAATCAGAAACAATTTCAAAATCTTTGGTTAATTAAAAAAACAAAATAAAAGTTAATAAACAGTATAAAATACCGTGTGAGATTTATGAGCAGTTTCCAAATGACATCCTTTTTTTCAGCGTTTTTGTGACACTATTCCAGGCCTGGAAATGTGTAAAAATAATTCCCAGATGAGCCTGGAAACACTTAGTATTACAGGGACAATCGAGATATTTTCACTTCACAATATTTGCAGGAAATTGCTGCTTCAACCATAAGCTCACTTATTGGTTTACGGGGAAGGGATTAGTTGTACTTATCATACATTTTAAGCTTTATTGATAATATTTTCATGGCTTTACCAAGCAGGAATACAGCACTTTCCAACAGGGAACTGCAGCTGTTAAATCTCTTCAAATCTACCAGACTCCCTTGACAAAAACAGTAATTTAACCTCACATTACACAGGAGCTGGCGGTCTGTTGCTGCCTCAGTTAGTCACTAAGTTTGTGTTATTGTGTGACTGTTGTGAACCTGAACTAACCCTTTAAGACACAAAAGTCCCACAATAACACAAATAAACTGACCAGCCGAGGCAGCGATGGACCAACAGCTCCTGTGTTCTGAGAGCTTAAATTAGTGTTTTCTTCAATGGAGTCTGGTGGCTTTGATTTAAACTTAAACTGGGCTGTCTGACAGCGAGGCAAAGTGGTGAAAACACTCTAAAATACAGCCTCAACTTCAACTAATATTTGTTTTTGTACTTTTGTTGAGCTTCTGTCTCCATCTACTGCAGGTCAAACACTAACTGGATAAACTTCTCACACAAAAACTTTTCCTTTAAATGTGTTTGACTTGGTGCAGTTCCCACAGTTCACCAGTAGGGGTCAGTAAAACACCCAGAAGGTTTTTTTGTTCCTCACATTGGTCATTAAATGGTACAAAATCAGTATTTTAATGCTCATTTTATCTACAGGTTTAATCTCATGCGTCTCTATCAGGAAATCAATCAGGGCAGGAAGTTCTCAAACCGTTTCCACAATAAAAGCAGGACTTCCTGCTGCCGCTCGCCGTCCGGCTCTTCTTTCCGTTTTACTGTTCAGTGTTTTTGAGGCTGGAAGCGCTCGGTGTTCCAGCGGCGCCACTTCAGTTGCGGCCCTCGTGGTTGAGCGACGCGCGCTCCACCCGCCGGTACCAGTGCTTGATCTTTGTGTTCTTCATCATGTCGTCGAACGCCTGCAGCCCCTCCATCACCCGCAGGACGCCGAACACCGCCTGCAGACGGAGGGACGGAGGGGAAGATCAGTCAGATGGACGTTTATTACTCACCAGGAAACATTATTGTTAGATGGAAAATAAGGAGACAGCTTTTATTTTGGTGTATGATTTCATTCACCAGAGGAAAATCAAAACGTTAATCCAACTGGAACACGTCAGACATTTTTATATTAATAATAACTGGATGAATCAACTCTTTTTAAACCAACTAAAGTACTATGAGATGATCACAGCTAATGCTAACATTTATTAACATTAGTGCAGCCTCAACTCTTCCTCTGAACTCCTCACAATCCCATGATACTTTACTTATTAAAAACTTTCATTATAAAGCAGCAAAACTGGGAAAAAGTTGGGTTTTGTCAGCAGCAATTTAACTGTAAAATAAAGCAGATATCTGGGAATATAAACTCAACTTTCAGCCAGTAAGAAGCTGCAAAAGCGAGTTTAAAAATGGGCTTTTTTATGGTCTTCTGAACAGACGTGAGTGGAGTTCCCACTGTGAGTCAGAGGGAAAGGATGTCGCTTTACTCTGGGAGTCGTCTCGCCATAACTCGGTGTGCAAGAACTAGTAAAAGAAAATTCAAAAAGTGCCTGAAAAAAGCCCTAAAACTGTCCAACACACGAGCCTCGATGGGCTTCTTTGCCTCACTGATAAAACTTCCTTTTCTAAAGAAAGTCGACTCACCAGGTCGGCCAGGTTGGGCTGATCTCCGCCCATGAACTTCCTCTTCTTGCCGATGGCGGCCACCCAGTCGTCGACGGCCTTGTACAGCTCCTGCCGCACGTCGTCCTGCAGGTTGTGTCTGAGAAACAGAGGAACAGAATCTCCACTTTACCAAACCTCAAGAAGAAAAGAAAGAAAACACCGCGAGACTTTTCTGCAGCTCACCGACTCTTCAGCCGTTTGGCGATGAGGTACATCGCCGCGGCGCCCACGTATTTAGCAAAGAAACCCTCGTAAGTGCCGAACTTTCCCTCCCGCACGATGTAGTCGAAGGACGCCAGCGCCTCGTCGGCGGTCCGGTACACGTTGGGGGATATCAGATGTACGAGCCACTCGTCGGCCCACTTACGCCACTTCATCTCCTCCCTGCAGGGAAACAAATAGAAGCATTAATTTTATTTCTTTTCCTGACACAAAAACATGGAGAGACAGCCAACCTTTCAAAATAAGAGCGTGCTGTTGTTTCCAGGCTCTTATTTCAGTCTATAAGGACTGTGTGTGTGTGTGCTCACTTCTGCATGCCCTTCCCGGGGTACACGACGGCGGTCTCAGCCTCGCTCAGCATCAGCCAGTACTTGTTACTGTACTCCGTCACCTCCTTCCCGCTGTCGTTCACAGACTTCATCTCCGGGTAGCAGCGAAGGATCTCAGGCATTCGTTTGTCCCTGAACATTAAAGAGGCAGAGCAGATATATCACAAATAGTTTGGGTTTATTTGCTTTATTTATAGACAGAAAATGCTAGAATTTAAGGTTTTTAGGAATTGGGTTTTTTGTTTCCTTGTGTATTTGCAGCTCTGGAGCAAACACACTTTCACAGCACACGGGGAACTCACTTGTTGATTAAATAAGTCTTGAGGGAGCTGATGATGACGGACGAGTCGTTCAGTTGCTGCAGCCGGAGACAGAAAACTGGTTAAACGAGGCTTTTCCTTCAGGTTTAACCACATAAACACTCAGTAAATAACGTTATGTGGGATTTTACCACGTCGCTGTCCACCATCAGGATGGGAACTTTCCTGTAGGCGGACCACTTGATCTCCTGCCTCATCACCGGGTTCACCTCCACGATGTCGTACGGCAGCCCGTGGTAGTCCAGGAAGGCGCGCACCTTGCTGCAGAACGGGCAGGTCTTGTACTGGTACAGGGTCAACTTCAGACCGGCTCCCACCGAGACCTGGAACCAGTCAGAGATCCACCGTTACAGGGCTGAATTATATATGTAAAGACTTCACCATTTTCATTTCAATAAATCACATTTTTTATTCTTTTATAGGTCAATTAGATGGTAATCTGCATGAGAAATAATGATAATAAAAAATAATGTGCTCATAGTTATCAATTTGAGCACCTTTATTTTAATATTTCCTTGAGAATTATTTCGATCTTTTTATGTTTTTATTTCTTATTTAATTATTATATATAATAAGAATGTATGCATGTATATATATTTGTTTTCATATATCGTATTTTATTTTGTAATCAAAATTTATTTTTTATTACTTTATTTTCCACTGTAGTAATAATTATGTTATGTAATATAATGTAATTGTCTATTATTACTTATTTCTTCATTGTATTTAACACTGAAAAGTAAACAGTAAAGCTATCACAGATAGTTTTATTAAAATAAAAATACTAATACAAGTAAAAGAAATGTATTTAAAATCTTTAAATAAAACATATAGAAGTACCAGCATCAAAATGTACTTATTAGTAGAGAAAGTAGATATAGATTAAAATAAAAATATATATTAATCACTTATTTATTCATCTATAGATCATGTATACACTGATTTATTTAGCATATTATTCTGCAAAATAAATGTGAAAAACAATACAATATCTCGCTCTGAGATGTGGTACAGTAGATAAAATGTAAATGCTCATGTAAAAACACAGTACTTGAGTAAATTTACTTTACTTCCAGCACTGGTAATAGTAACTAAAGCTGTCAAATGAAGGTAAATGGACTAAAAAGTGCAATATTTCCCTGTGAGATGTAATGTAGTAAAAGAATAGAGTAGCATAAAATGAAAACACTCAAGTAAAAGAACTTTAAACGTGTACTTCAGTGCAGTGCTTGTAAATGTGGCGTAATGAGGTGACCCTGTCTGCAGACATGAAGTTAGGTAACGATGGAAAAACATCCTCCGGAGATCAGCGGGACGCAGCTGACAGTGTGGCCGAGTCACGGGCTCAGGTCAGCGGACTCACCTTGGTTTCCTCCTCGGCCAGGTGCTGCTGGAGCCTGAACTTCACAGTGTGATAGAGACCCAGACCTGCACCGAGCAGGACGGCGCAGCCCAGCACCCTGCTGCCCCCTCGGGCCCCGGAGGACAGCCCGGTCCCGCCGGTACCGTACGCCCTCCTGGACCCGCGTCCGCTCACATTCCCCAGCAGGTAGGAGACGGAACCGGGCCGGCGGGCGGCGGGAGACTCCAGGAGACTGAAGCCGACCTTACAGAGCGCTCTCGTGCAGGCGGCCGCCATGTTGGCTTTACATAAAGTCCCAGAGTGCACCGCGAGGGAGGAGGCAACCGGGTTTTTGTGCCCTGCGCTGAGCCTGTCAGACTGTGGTTAAATCCCTCAGCTGGGGCTGTCAGGCTGTGTGCAAACATCGAGCGACAAGAAATGATCCAAGTATATGATTTATTAAATATAGTAAAAAAAAAAAAGTATTTACATAACGTAAACAATTTTTACAGATATTGCCATTTACTACAGAAATATTATATTTGGTTGCCATGATAGAAAAGACTTGAATGTACTTAGTTTTTTATTTATCTAATTTTAAGTCTCACCAAATTCCTAATCCACAAATGTAAATTTACATACAAAAAACCCTTCAATTTATCTGTCGTATTTTCTCTCATGAAACAGTGATAACTCTCAAGTTTTTAAGGGAACCTGGCTAACTTGCATCTTTAACTTACTTAGCATACTTTATTTATTTTCTGTTACACTGCATTTCTGTGTTAAAAGTATGTATACATTTAATAATGTATTTATTTTTTAATCCATTAATTGTATTATTTGTATTTGTAAAAGAGGCATTTTTTTAGTTTTTGTTTTCATGTTTAGGATGTTTTATTATGTAAATCAAAATATACTCTGAATGTATTTATTTTATATTTACTTTACTTTTCGAGCATGCATTTTTATTCGTTTGTTTTTAATTTATATATGTATATATATTTTTATATTTCACTTCACGAAAGTATTTGTATTTAGATATTATATATCTATGTATTAATTTTTATTATTTATCTGAATTAAAATATGTATTTAAAGTCTGTTGGGGGTGCGTTCAAGAACATCCATTTGGCCCTTCCGTCGCTCTACGTGTGGTGCGTTCAGGAGCGTCGTTGTTCTGAGACGATCTTCTTCTTCTCTTTCCTGACCGCAGCAGCGGCAGCGGCAGCAGAGCGATAGCAGCAGAGCGTCAGTAGCGGCAGCGGCAGAGCGGCAGCAGCGTCTTGTCTTCAGTGAAAGCGGAGAGATTCCCCTCTCAGCAGCATCCATTTAAGCATCAGTGTTCCACCGGTCAAACCAGCCACATCTTCCCCGGGACTGACCACTCCTCGGTGGGATGTCGTCGTCGAAGCTCCGGCGTGGATTTGGTCGTGAGAGCCGATGATAGAGGAGACTTTCCCGCTGTGTTTTTCTGGCTGGAAGGGAGCGGAGCGGCGATGGATGAAGGCAGGAGGAGACAAATAAAATTTTGATTATCGCTGAGGTTTTCTGGCTGGGCTAGCACGCTAACGGTAGCTAGCCGTCAGCTAGCCGTTGGTTGTTTTTCCTCCTCTCCCCGTTCACGGACCGATGTGGTGTTTTCCTCCATGAATAAACACTCCTTAATGTCTTTTTTTATGGATGTCGAGACATGCTGGAGCCAGCGAGGACATTTCTCTCAAGGATAAAAGCACCGTAGCTGTCTGCTAGCTCCCCAGCGTTAAAGCTAGTTAGCTCAAAACCAGTATTTTTTTAATTTCTCGTTATTTTTTCATCCGTGAAGAACAAGATGCGAACAGAGGAGGTCTGACGGTGAACCTGAACTCGCATGGACACACACTCCATGAAGGTCATGATACTGAGAGAATGATCATGCTGGAAAAACAGGTAAGAAATTATCCTTAAAGTCACCAGGTTCACATTTAAATCACACACACCTGAGCTCATTTGCATATGTGGTCATTAGGGGCGGTAATTAGACCTCCTCTCACGGCTCTGTATCAAACTGAGGATTTGTGCTCTAATTATTCAGGTGATCAATACCTCTTCTCATGACACATATTTCCCATCATTATAACCTTCATCCCAGCTCTCTCTCTCTCCCTCTGCCCTGCTTAAAGTCACCCTCTCTCTCCCACTGTGCCTCCAGCTGCTATTTGTTTTCAGAAATGCACCCATGGAGTTTGGCATTGTAGTGATTTATTTATTTATTTGTGGGAGTGTTTATTGTCTTTTATCATGTGAAGGCTGCCATTTTAAGCGTTCAGTCTATAAAATGTGAAAATAATATCTTGAATTCCATTTTTGAATTATTTACCAAATATTAGGGCTGTACAATTAATCAAAATGTTTATCGAAATTGCAATATATGTGTCAAAATACAATTTTGGGTGGAGTATTGTAGGGCAGCAGAGGATTATTGATACTGATACCGATTATAGAGGGGATAAATAATTCACAGATTAGTGATATGGCAGATTAAAAAGAAATTTTAAGGTGGTAAAAACAGACATTTTTCTGTGAGGATTGTGCATCATTTTGCACCAATATGACGATGCGAAGGACTGCTTTCTTTAATAAAATTAAATAGTAATTGACATTGTTATATATTATGCATAGGGTGTATTACTTTGTCAACAAATTAGAGAAAGGAAAACAGAGAAAAAAAGAATACATAAACAAGTAACCACGTAAACATCAGTACTGTATATACATATAAACATACTTTTTTATGTTGATGTAAATAATTGAATATATTTTTAAGAACAGCTGGAACAAATTAGGACATTTGATCATATAATAACATCACGATGGAGCTTGTGATGATGAGAGGTTAATTTTTTTGGTGTTTGTGGACAAAATGTAAAATATTTTGATGGGAAAAACAAAAATAAACATGAATAATAACATTTATTTACCGGAAAATGCAGCGTAAATAACATACAGGACAGTGGAAAAACATGGAATCACTTGTGCATCATGGTGTCAATTAATATTGACCAAAAATAGTATGACATTTTTTCTCATCTCTTATGATTACAAATGGACGCCCTTTGGGCTTTTAACACTTGTTCAGGCATAAATAAGCGATTACGAGATGACACTTTGGACTCAAACAACAATTTGGTTGTTTTAAAACATAATGCTAAGAATATTTTCATGGCCATAGATCAAAAAACGCTACACACTATAACAATAATAATATATATTTTTTTATTCCATGGTCGTTTGTGTTGAGACTCATTAGCTTCAGTTTTATTATCAGCTGCAGACCGGAAGTCATAGAGGAAACATCCTTCAGTCAGCGAGCTCATAACCTCCTCTGTCCAAGGACTGTGGGAGGGAGGGGGGGGGG
>CAFUXE010001289.1:60394-96300 GCA_903364295.1 Serranus cabrilla
TGTGTGTGTACCAGGGAGGAAGATGCAACTGGGTGCATTATGGGAAATGTAGTATTCTGGGTTGTTTTTTTCTAGTTTGTGCAAGACCTTAAATGATAAAAATCCACCTTTAACCCTGAAAGAAATACTAAATAACTGATGACGCCCGTTCAGTCATCTGATAACATTAGAAACAGGTGAACCAGGTTTGCCACGACGAGTTGTTGTTGACATTTAGGCTAAAAATGTGACATTAATATTGAAAACCGCGTCGTTTTGACAGGTTATTTAAGTCGCCCCAATACTTTCTGCAGCTGTTCTGAGACACTTGATGCCGACACCTTTAAGATTAAAGCTCTGAGCTTTTACAGCCACAGAAGTTGTTTATGAAGCAGGACAGGCATCTGAGTGCTTGTCGACAGCCACTGATGGTATTTAAAGAGTTTAACAGCAGCCAAATGTTCTCAGCAGCCAAACAGTCGAGCTGTCAAACTGTCAGGCAGCTCTAAAGGAAATGAATGGACGTCTGCTGACTCGGTGATAATGTGTTGATTCTCGGAGGAAGTATTTTATGTCGAGATTGAGAGTTTCAAACAAACAAGTGGAGTTTTTTTTGTTGTAATAATCAGCGATTCACTCCGACTAAATGAGCAGTCATACTTTAATTTGTCGCACAATTACACTCCTGCTCAAGACTGAGCTTTGTTTTCCTTTTTAAACACAACATTATGCAGATTTCCCTCCTCCTCAGGCAGTAATTGTACTGTTAGACCCTCGCTCTTTTCTCCCACTTGCTCCCAAAAGAGCCCAATGATCTGATGCTGATGTGAGTCGTTGAACAGGAAAGAGGAAAGGCTCAGCTGCAGGCAGACAGTTAGCACGGGCAGCTCAGTCCAAAGGGGCTGCAAGTCCAGAAAGGGCAGCGAGGGTCAGAAACATGGAGGGCAGGATAACTGGGCAGACGGCGTGAGAGCAGCGAGCGGAGAACGGTGGCTCCAGGGCAGGAACGCATACAGTGGAGCGGCTGCAGGTGGAGGTGATGGGAAGAAGTGGGGACACCCGGAGGAAAACCCCGGACAGAGAGGGAATCATTAACGACGCCAGCAGAGCAAAACATGTTGTTGTTGTTGTTGTTGTTGTTGTTGTGGCCCAATCCCAGTCTCCCCCTGAATCCTGACCCTGAACCCTCACAGACTCAACACTCTGCAGCAACATATCACGGAAACCAACATGTAAAAACATGCATTGTAAGTGTTAAATAATCTCCATGTTTTTTCTTATTTATTCATGTTTTGTACCCAACAAAATCTCCGACCTAAACGACAGAATAGACCGTTTGTCCGTTCCACCCATAACGACCCATAAAAAAAACTTCCTGGTTACGCAAAAGTCGACAAGCACACGTTGTCGTTACCAGATGGCTTACGTAAACTTTGCATGCTTGTTTTGTGTCGTGATAGATGATGAAAGTGGCTTAAAGCAGAGATGGAACCGTCCATTTGTGTAGAACAGATAATAAATCAGCTGCTGGTGCTGCTGGATGGCCGTCGTCAGGTTCCCTGTTCGCTGCAGTTGAC
The DNA here is from genome assembly GCA_903364295.1 of Serranus cabrilla. Lineage (NCBI taxonomy): Eukaryota > Metazoa > Chordata > Actinopteri > Perciformes > Serranidae > Serranus > Serranus cabrilla. The sequence continues at coordinate 61,951 of CAFUXE010001289.1, forward strand.
GTGAGAAAGCATTTTTAAATGCCAGAAGCTCAGAGCAGCACCTGAAAGGCTCTGAGGAACCAAAGGGAAGAGAATGAATCCACACGCTGCTCCGGCTGCTGGGAATCTTCTGTGTGTAACTGGGAACTCTCTCGTGGGTTTTATGTCCCAGTGCAGCAGGACTGCAGCGTGTGAGGCTGTGTAAATGGAAAAATAAACTCCGCTTGTTTGTCATTTCCATTTTCTCTTCACCTGCTTCGTGTTCTGCTTCAGTTGGTTGTTCACATATGAAATATTCAGATTTGCTTGTTATGAGGACAAAATGTATAAAATTTGCAATATTGTAGCATCCAAATCCTGAGCACAATGTTTGCTGAAGGCAAAATATGTGTCAAATTATATTCTGAAGTATTTTGGTGCTGCCACAGATATAAAATCCCTCCATGATCATGAAGAATAATGATGCAAAAATAATTTCTTTCAACATCCTAAATCATATATAGCAGTTGGAAGATCAGTGGTCTTGGTTTTCTGAACACATTTAGGTGAGAAACAGACAAAACAGTAACAGAATCTTTTATATCTGGTTTGACGGTTTGATCTGATTTTCCTGAGTCGCTCTGGACGTCAGTGATCCTGTCAAACCTGCTGATTTTCCCTGCGAGGACGAGTCCGTCTGAACGGGATAATGACCAAACTCATCTGCCAGAGCAAATAAAACACGAGCGCTGCACATTCGTCTGGTTTCCAGGCTACATTTAGATATTTCTTTCACATCGGGAAAAGAAAAGTTGTGTCAGGATACAGTGAAGTTTGTAGCAGTCCTTTACATTTGGAAACTATTTTTCCAAATATCTGGATAATATGTGCTGCTTTCTGTTGTTACTCATGTTTATTAGAATCAGGGTTGTGGTGTGTTGTAATCTTGGTGTTTCACACTGAACGTATTAGTTGTGATGTTGAGAAAAAAGAACTAAAACAGACAGGAAGCTTTTTTTTTATACGATGCAAAACATGAATGAGTGAAACACACGTGTGTGTGTTGTAATTCTGCTCTTCATGCTGAGAGACCCGGATCATCTCTGGTTACCTGGCAGAGTTCAGGGCAGGTAAGCAGCTGATGATATCTCTGAGGAGTGTGTGGATGCATGTAATTCCCGTCTTTGCTTCATCAGGGAAGTCCCTTTGAGTTTCATTTTCTGTCTGACGGTTATAAAGTGTGTGAACAGCTCAGAGTTGCTGAGTTGTTGCTGTGTTGGCAGCATTACGAAGCGGTTTCACTTCACCTCTGACAGACATGAAGTGACCTGCAGAGCTTCTGGAAAGCCTTTTTTCTTGTTTCCCAGCATAAGTTAATTTTTTCTAGTGTTGTTCGTCGTGTTGTTGACACAGCTGGTAAAGTAAATATGCCTGAGCGGAGCGTCGGCAGGGGGTTCGGCCAATCTGTGCCGAGGGGAGTGGGAGCTCCGGAGGCTCGCTGATGGGCTGTTTTCTTGCTCCGGGATTATTTGGATCCTGAGATTTCGTGGGGAAGTCGTGATGTTGTGCTCGAGCCGGTGGACCTGTGGACTGCTGGTCAGGACGGGTGGCTGCTGGGACGCCGAGGATTATTACGGGACAGTCAGGAGAGCGGGCAGACAGGTTTGATTCTTATTTATCTTTATTCTTAGGGCTGAATCACTCTCAGGCTGAGCTGCTCTCTGAGGACACCGTGATAAGGATTGAACCTGTGACTTCACTGCCAGTAAAACTCTGTGTAACCAAAAGGTCGTCCTGCTCTCAGCCACAGATCCACACACTGATTGGAAAACCGTCCCATGACGCCATTCACCTGCTCATACATTTGCAATTCTGATTAAATTCTAAATGAATTAGTTTGGTTGATGAGATGATTAAGATGATTTTTCATCATAAAAATCCTGTTGCTTATCTTTGGCTTTTAGACTTTCAGTTTCTTCAGGTGTGTGTGTGTGTGTGTGTGTGTGTCCTGTGGAGCCCAGTGGTTCAGATACACATCATGTAAATGCAACCTTTGTTTTAATCATTAACATCTCTCCATCAAATGAATACAAGAAAATATCTTTGGGGTTCTTTGGCTGAAAATACCAACTCAGATTCTTCAGGTTTTTTTACCTGAAGCACATTTAAGCGTCACTTTCCTCAGACTCATAACACGATGCCCCCCAACAAGGGTCAGTTAGCAAGGTCCTCTGCTGTTGGACGTGTTGTTCTGCAGACTTATCTGTTGTTATTTGACCTCTGACCTCTGGCATCAACAAGGCATCAATAGTTACTGGATATTTTCTCTGTAAACTCTGCAGATGGTTGTTAGAGTCATTAAATCACCTTTCATCCTCGTTCTGATGCTCAGTTTGAACTTCATGTCTGCATGAATAAATGCACTGAGCTGCTGCCCTGTGATTGGCTCATGAGATATCTGCATTAATGAGCAGGTAATTGAACAGATATACCTAATAAAGTGGTCGGTCAGTGCATATCTATATCTATATCAGTGCATAATGGTCAGCATTCAGAGATCTTGTTGTCCTTTGATATTTTAAAATGAACACACCAGTGTTATTATTTTATTTTTATATTATATTTAGTCTAACTTCCCAACAAGTTAGCATGGCATGGTTATTATTACCAAAGACTCAAAACCAGCAGTAATCTGATCCTGGTCTTTGAAAGTTTTCACTCCTCTGGAGTTGTTGAACACTGAGACTCCTGCATCTCAATGTGACGCAGATCGCTGCGTTTGAAATGAAACCATCGCTGCGATCTGATCCCATTATCCCGTCATCACAGCGCCGTGAAGCAGCGCAGAGGCTCGACCTCGGCCGTCCGCTCCTGTTAGCAGCCGTCAGCCGCAGACAACAGGAAGGGCAGCGGGCCAGCCGCTCCTCTGTCCGACCACACGACTCTTAAAAAGCCTAATTGGGGTTTTAAATAGAAGTCGACCCTCAGGTGGCATTTCTGGCTCTGCCTGACTTCCTGTTGGCATCTGGAGGTCTGTGAACCTCCAGAGATCCTCAGGCTGAGGGAAGCTGACGTCTCACTCAGAGACACTTTTTTGGCTATGAGGGAAGACGGGCCGAGTAATTAACATCAGGTCTGGGTTTGTGCTGAGCCCGTATGCCAAACTTCCTCTGAGATGTGTTGTTTGTGCCTCCAGTCTCCCACTCAGCCTCAAACAGCCATCAATCATGTGGATGAGCCGCTTTTTGTCCTTCACAGGTGAAGACGGAGCAGACAGAGAGAGGAGGATGCTGTCTGAACATTTAGTCCTGCTGCTTTTCTTTCACTTTGGTTTCTTCTGTCTGTCCTCCGTGTTTGATGTAACTAGTGGTCACATTATTAAGGCTGCAACACTAAACCAGAGCCTGCTGGGATCTGCAGATCCACAGTGTGGAGGCTGATCCAGTTTAGAGCTTGTGTGGATTTTGCACCGATGTGACCCTGCAGAGTTCTCAGCCTTCTGCTGAATAACTTTATATAAATAATATTCAACATTATCAAACATTATACATGCAAAGTGTTTCATTGTAAACTGATTCTACAGAGATAGATCATAGATAGATACTAGATAACAAAGAATAAAATAAAAAAAATCTCTCTCTATTTATATACATTTTAAAAAATCCAATAAATAATGAAAAAAATTTAATAATAAATTAGAATAAAAATCAATAAAATCCCAAAAATAATATAAAATATGTATATATATCAGGCTGGAAATTAGATGGATAAATAGATTAGATAATAGATAGATACAAGATAAGAAAGAATAAAAAAATAAATAAAAATCCAATAAATAATTAATAAAATAATAGTAATATATTAGAATAAAAATGAATACAATTAAAAAATATAATATAGTATAAAATATACAAATCAGGCTGGATATTAAACCCCCAAGTTAAGTAATATATGAATATTTAATACATGTTTATAACAATTTAATGTTGTTATAAGCAGATATAAGGATATTTTTAAGTGTTTTTCAATTTTAAATATTTTCAACAAGTACAATTTTTAACATGAGGACATATTTTTATATAATTACAACTGTTACAACTGTTGTTTTTGTTTTAACTGTATTTCATTTATTGTCTGTTTACAAATCCAGTTTTGGATCCTTGACAGGAGGTAAATTTATTGACAAATACATCAATAAACTATGATTTGTATATATGACTACATTATAGTGTGTTATAAACATTTTATTAAATGTTAATTATCAGTTATGTAGATTTAAATAACAAGTAATAATAGTCTGATAATTTTTGAAAATGACCAAGAAAAAACACTTAACATATCCAAAATGTAAGACATTAAATCCAGTCTCATGTTACCGTATGGAAATAATGTTGATATTTTGCTCAGTCCTGGTTTACAAACTGCTTATTTACGCTTAATTTCCAATCAAGCAATGAATCATTTAGTCTGAAAATACTGACAAAAGCCTGTTGAATCCTGACTGAACTGACGGTGATGCTTTCAGAAGCAGTTTGAGCTCATTAAAGGTGCTCATTTGATCCATGATTAATATGAAAATGAGCCGTTTCAGAGTAAAACTGACTCCTCACCATCCACAGAGACTCAGCTGTGTCTGTGTCTCCTTCATGAGCAGAGTTTTCTACGCACATCCATCTTTTCTAATCCGTTTATTCTCATTTTATTAACCTGTTTTTTTGCTGTTATGTAACTCTGCACTCTGCCCAGTGTCTGGTGCTCTCATTGGCTTTTATTTGTTACAGATTTATTGTTTGTGGAGCGCTGGGGAACATTGTGCGCCTGGCAGCAGCCCAGTGCAGCCACAGGCCTCCACGGCTGCCCAGTGAGCTCTCCGAGCGGCATCGTGATCTCACTTTTACAGCACGAGAACAAGTTTTAACCGTGCCACGACAGAAAGCACCCGTCCAGCTCCAGCAGGGCGTGGTCGCCTCCTTTAAAGTCGCTGCTTTGTGTCTGTCTGTGTTTGCATGGCAGTGAAAACGCGTGTGAGAGCGTAGAAAGTGAGAAGAGGCGGGCTGTGGCGTCACTCTCCTCAGGGAACAGTAAAGCATGTCGAGCCTCAGCAGCAGCACAACAACATCCTCTGGTATTGATTTCCAGCAGATGGAAGCAGAGCTTTAGTTAAATCACGGCAGACTAAAAGTTGGCCGTCCCTCTGAGCTCTGAGAGGTTTCTGGGTCTCAGCCCATATGGGGTTTTTCCAGAGACGGATACCAGTGTGGATGTTTTTAGACTCCTAGTAAAGGCTGATACGTCCATTTGGGGATTTCTCTGCACCCAGAACACAAAAAAGTACTTTTTTCCCTTCTGAATCAGCATTTAGATCAGAGGAAACACTCAAAAACTTTAAGCAACAGAATCATTCGGCTCCATGCCAACTTTCAGATCCTTTATTTAACCCTCGGAACCACAACGAGACGTTTCAGGGCGTTTTTTCTTTTTTTGTTGCTGTTTTTACATTTTCCTCTCTGTGTCCTTTTATTTCACTGCAACATATAAAAACTGTATAAATCTCTGAGTCCTGCAGCTCTGGAATCAGCACAATCAGGAACAACTCAGACAGAATAACACAGTTAGAACGACAGAAATTAAATGGAAATTAATTTACAACACAACAAGTGGTATGAATGTTGTAAAAAAATAAGTTTGTTCAGTGTTGTCCTGTCTGCAGCCTCTCCTGTCCTCTCCTCTGGGCTCTGTGTAAACAGCCTCTCCTGTCCTCTCCTCTGGGCTCTGTGTAAACAGCCTCTCCTGTCCTCTCCTCTGGGCTCTGTGTAAACAGAATCAATCCTGGCTTCACAGAGACTCTGACACTAACAGACACAGTTTAAGCTTCGTGATGGTATTTATTGTATTTATTGACAATTTGTGCCCTGGATGTTCAGCCTTGCTCTAAAATAAAATGACCTTTGATTGGAGTCTCATAATAAGACACTTTAACATATCGACTTTTTATGGGTTACTAAATAATTCACCACACTTGAACGAAGACTTAATTGATTTATTTCTTGACAAAAAAAGAAATATGTAAACATCAGAGTGTTTTATTTTGAATGCACAGTTTAGATTTGATGAGACTTTTGCTTTAAAGATTTGCAAACCTTTTTGATTACTTTCTGTTTCACTATAAACTCTGTTCTCCAGGAAGGTTTTTTGAGGGAAAATGTTAGCCTGAAAATGATCATTTATTATCTTCTGCTGATAATCTAAGTGCAGATGTGTAGGTTTGGTATCGGCCCTGGGCTGCGCTCTGTTTCTCACGGTGTCTGTCCTCCAGCAGCTGCACATTTGTGAGTTATGAAGCTCGGAGAGGAGAAAGAGGAGAAAGGCCGCCGAGGTCGGACGTGTTTGCGGGTGCGTTCAGCCTCAGCTGGTGCAGCAGATGTTTTCGCTGAAATTTGCTCGATCACTTTCACACCTGTTCTTCCTGTCGGTGTGAACACCCGGCGTGGTTACATTTTGTTCTCTTCCTGCAAAAAGACAACATTAATTAAAGCTGATCATTAATTATGTGTAAAATACAGACCTCCAGTCTGTCGTGTTCATTTGTTTAGTTGACGTATTTGCTTCTCATCTGAAACAGGCTGAATTCATTAGAGTTAGTAATCATTTTAAGAGCTCGGTGCATCTTGTTAAGATGATGGATATCAGTGAGATGTTTGTTACTGACTCGGCCAGTAGGAGGCAGCGCGAGACGTCAAACTGACAGACGTTAGACGGAGAATCCTTCACACATGAATCCAGACTGACCTTGTGTTGTGGGTTTACTGCAGAGCAGAGCAGGGCTGGTTTGTGTGTTTTCTAGCATTTAAAATGGACAAAATCTGAGTTTATTTTGTGGAGAACTGCAGATCTTTGTGATTCAGATCATGATTTTGTCTATTAGATTTAAGAAAATGAAAATTTTAGTGTTTCAGTGGTGTTTCTTCAGAGTTTTACAGCATTTTTGTTATTTTTTTGGCAGTTTTGTTATGAACTTGTTATTTACTTCAGTTTTGCTTACTTCAGTAAAACAAAAAAATGATCTTATTCCAGCTCTTTAAATATGTAGCTTTGCTGCTTTGCTCTGTTAAAATTACAATAAATTCATATTTTCTTATTTTGAGACTGCGAATCAATCAAAACAAGATATTTGAAGAAGCTCTATGAACTATTTTTTCAGAGTTTTAACATCTGACTAATCAGTTAAGGAAGAAAATGATTATTCATTAGTCTGTCATTCAAAATGTTTACTAAAGAAAGTGGAATTAGTTAAGAAATGAAGGTAAAATAATGAATAATAATAATAATAATACCAGGACTGCAATGACGTAAATAAAATTTGATAATTAAAATAATACTAATAAAATTGGATAAAAAACAATACAATAAACCATTCTTTTTAAATGAATTAATAAAACAATCTAAATTATAAGATTGTCCCTTTTAAAAGTATATACATTCTGCATTATTGTATGTTTTATTTAATCCTATTTTTAATACATTCAACATAAAAGCAGCATTTTAAAGTTTTGGGCTGAACTAATTGTAACTACCTTACATACTGTTGGGTAGTTTTTGCTTTATATTTCACAAGATTTTCATATGTTTCATGTGAAAAGTTTCATCTGCATATTTAAAGCTTTTTCGTAAATATGTGGATAAAAATGAAGTAAAATGTGCAATATTTGCCTCTAAATGTGGTGGGACAGTTAGAAAATCCAGCTGCTGAAGTGTGCTATAAACTGAGTTAATGTAGCTTTGTAATGTTTGCAGACCTGTGTTGGTTTTCCAGCAGACAGCAGGGACCGTGAAGTGTACATCAGTGTGTTTTCTTTTCCCACAGCAGCCTGCTGCCATAGTGAGAGCAGAAACAACACTGCCATCACTTCCCAAAGGCATGACGTAACGCTGCCTTCAGGGACGCCTCGTTAATATGCATTTTATCCTACACGTGTTGAAAATATCGACACACACTAATGGCTTTGTGATAAAAATAGTTGTTTTGCTGTTTGGCTCTGCTTAAATGTCACATGATGTTTATTTATATAGGTTAATGTAAAGAACTGTGTATGCTGATAAAGGCCAGAAGTTAATCTTATAATACATATAATATTCTAATAATGTAAAATAAGACAGTTCTTTATTTGTGAGATATTGCTTAGTTTAGTAAACATTGTTGTTAAATGAGTGAGTTATATATGTTATTTAAATATTTGGATTTATTTCTTAATGTTTCCTAGATGAGAGTATAGTCAGGATTTTAATAATGCAATAAATAAATACTAAAAACTGAGATTTAAAATAAATACATTTTAAATAAATAAAATAAAATACATACATACATTCAAATAATAATAACATAAATATTTATTATAAAATAAATTAAAATAAATACATTAAAGAGGACTGAGGTATTTTTTAATTAAAAATAGCATTATCTAATTTAAGATGAGACTTAATTGGTCTCCACTGTAGAAATTCATGCGTTAAACACCCTGAAGAAGTAGAAAAAAATCAAATTATAATCAAATTATAAAAACAAAACAATAAAAAACATATATATTCCATAAACATGCACACACAATAGTACAAATATGCTGTATTTTCAGATGTAATTAAGATGTATTTTAAAAACATAATATGATTGTTAAATCATTATATGATATTTTTATGATTATGTTTTTTTAAATTAGTAATTGTTTTGGGGGCATTTTTATGTTTACGTCTATCAATGAACATAAACATTATTTATATATTTTATATATTTAAATAGTTTTTATTGTTTTGTTTTGAAATTATATTTTGTTATTTTATGTCTTTTTATATTTATTATATATTTTATTTGTTTATTTATTTTTTATGCGTTCTACCAGCGAAAGTGTCCCACGATTGTAAACATTGCATCTTGTTACCTACCAGGTAGTTGATATTTCCGACAGCCCTGAAGGCAGCACTCGCCTGGGGGCGGGGTTTAGAAAAGCCTCAGTGTGAGTCATGAGTCCCCTAAACGCAACAGACAGCAGCGATGATCTAACACAGCGGCTGAGCCCACACAGCGGCACCGACTCTCCGGTACATAAACACGAACAGAAACAGTGAAAATGTCGCTGATGTTACCGTGACTGAGCGCGCGGCTCTACGGGCATCCATGGTCTATTTCCCGGGGATGCAAAGCGAGGCGCGCAGCGTCAAGCCGGGACAGCTGGTCGAGATGTTTGACTCTTCGTGGAGGGTGCGGAACATTTGGGACGGGGTGAGGCTGGAGGTGGTGGAGGACCGCAGCCCGGTGGTCCTGCACAGCCTCACACACCTGGACCCGGACCTGCCGCTGCTGGAGGTGAGCTGGAGCAGGTTAGGGGCAGTGTCAGGGGGCCGGGGCCGGAGGAGGGTGAAGGAGAGGCGGGCAGGAGAGGCGGCTGAGGTCCGTTATGATGCGGTTTGTTGTGGTGTGATTTAGATCCTGGCTGGTGGGGTTTCTGACTTTATCCTAAGTTAATAATAAACAAATAAAGTTAGGAGTATAACTGATTAATTTAAGCCCAGTTACCTCCAACTTTTTATATATAGAAGTTTTAGTGTATAAAAAGTAAATACATAAACAGTGAGACAGTCTGCTTCTGGATCTTTTTTCTTTGTTTACAACCACTTTATTACATATTTAAACAACTTAAAACTGCTGTAGGCATCTAATATATATATAAGAATACATCTTATACCTTAGATGATGTAATGTATGCACTAATCCTATATTTTTAAACCCTGGAAAGCCTTATTATAATACTGTTGATGTCATTAAAACAGCTTATCAATGACAAATGCTGAGCTGCTGAATTAAAAGGATGTAGGACTCTGTATGAGGTGTACAGTGGATAAAGCCAACATAAAATAATGCTTTAAATGTCAGCGTGAGACATATTGAGACGCTCCTTAGCTGTTGGCACAGGAGTACTGTAACGGGATGACTTGCTTTTTTCTGTGGTTTTCAGTCCTCCCTCCTGCACGCACTCTTATTCACTCCAACACAGAGAACTGAAACCTCCCCTGCAGGTGTCAGTGAGTCAGGTCTTACCAACTGTTATGAAATATTAATAATACCAATATTGAGAGTAGTTTTGTCATATGACAAACTAGTATTTCCTGCTGAGTTACTAGAAGCAGAGTTGTAATATGAGCAGGTCTGGAAGTCAAGAAACAATACTAAATGTCAGTTAATTACGAGGTCATTTCGAGATAAATGACACTAAAGCGAGCCTGCAGACATGCTGTGTAATGAGATCTGCTGATTCACTTGTTTGATTAATTGATTCATACTTTTGTAAAGGGCGTTCACCGTTTCCTGATGCTCAAGGTGACCGACCGACAGTCCGAAACCCAAAGAAATTCATAAAACAGTGAAATAAATCAGAGGAAATTAGCTAAGAATCTAATTGGAGAGGCTGGCACTGTTTAATGACTCAAACAATGAATTGATTAGCATTGATTTTCTGTTGGTTAACTAATGATTCCCCTGATTTATAGTTTCAGCTCTGCTAAATATATTAGCATGCCCACAAAAACAATACTGACGTGCTGATGTTGAAGCAAGTGCCTGCCGGGGTGCCAAGCAGCCAAAACTAAAGATACAGCTGACATTTTTAGTCGCCTTATATTTGAGTAAAAGGATACATCAGCTTAATAATGACAGACTTTATTACAGTAACTGTACAACATCTTTTGCAGTTTCGGTTTTATCCATAGACTGTATAATAATAGCAGACGTTGTCTCCACCCTTTGGTTTGCGGACTCCGTTTCTGAAGCTTCAAAAACACGCTTTATTGTCTTATTTTCCTCTAAATGGGACCATTATTTACTAAACGAGCATCATGCTGTATGTAAGAAGACTTGAAACTAACTATTGAGACCATAAACTCATTATAAGAATGTTTACTAAAGCCACAAGTAAAGTGAGAAGTGGGGTCACTTTTCTATTGATTTGCACATAAATAGACTTCTTTCTGCAGCCAGTGGAGTCGCCCCCTGCTGGCTGCTAGAAAGAATGCAGGTTATAAGAACTTCCATACGCCTGTATGCATGCAAGTAAATGTAAATGTTTGGGTCTTTTTCTTACTCTAACACCAGTATAAATACTACTAATGCAGCAATTACTAAGACATTTATTTATATTGTCACTCGTGTATTTTGGGGTGCATGTTGTTCTATTTGCTGTCGATACTTCTTCATAAACTTCGGGCAAGCAAAGGCCAAAAATTGTCCGTCAGTTTCTGAAATTGGCAGCTGCTCCAGTAGAGTCCTGAGTGTTTACCTTGTTGTTCACCATCTTAGTTAGTGTGTTATCATGCTAACATTTGCTAAAGATGATGTAGTCATGAAGTATTGAGATACCAATTATGATGGAAGTTCATCCAGCAGTTGTTGACATTTCCTGTAAAAGCACAAATATTGAGGATGATGAATGTCAGAAGGGTTCGTCCTCTGAGAATAGTTGTGAGTGTTTGTTTGAAATTTCACAGCAATCCGTCCACTAGTTGTTGGGATATTTCCTCTGGATTGAAGCACTGGAATATGACCCTGTTGCTCTCCTGGCGGTGTATGTTATGTGTTCACTGTGAGTCATTTCATATCCATAACCCCACTTATGTATTTTCCACTACGTCACTTTCCTCTTCAACCCATGACCCCGAGACACAGTCTGACTCTTATCTGTGAAATCATCTTTTTTTAGTGGATTAAGTGGAAAGCACGGCTCCCCATGTCTCGTACATTCGATCAGAGCATGAGGGAGGATGATAATCATATTTAACGGCCTTACGTAAGATCAGGGATCGGACGGGGGCAACATCATGACGATCCCATCACATGTTCTCCTCCTCATCAGTCAGACCTGGGCTGATATCAGCCCTGTGTTCAGTGTCCCTGCTCCTGTCCTGAGCTGGAGAGGCAGCAGCAGCTAACCTGGCCTGCCTCGTCCCTCTGCTCTAATCTAATCCTCTCCTCTAACACAATTACCTAACGCTTAATCCCCCTGCTGCAGCGGCCGAGGGGCTTCCTCCACAATCGCCGCCTTTCTTCCCGTCGGTCCAGAGGCCGAGGCGGGCGCCGTGTGACGTCGTGGTTCGGTTACAGTGTAGAAAGGTCACCGGGTGGATGTGGAGCAGGGTGCTGGGTTGGAGTCAGGTGGCCTGAAACGGAGGCTCGCTAATGCATCAAGTTACAGCGATGATAGGCAGAAACATGCTGCGTCAGTGCTCCACTTATTGCTCATTTTTCTTTCTTACTTGTTCCTTTTATTGTTGTGTAAGACTTGACTGCTGTGTTTGACTTTGGAAGGTTTAGAAGTCATTGTTTCACAGCTTCATGCTGGCTGATGTTTTTATTTAACTTTCTTTATTATAAACACTTTGATTTCTGCTCATGCTTAAAGCCTAATTCATCTTCAACTGAAGAAGAGTTGAATTGTCATTTTTGCATCATTAAAATGTTTTTTGTGAGGAACTTTATTGAAGAAAGATTTATTTATCTAGTTATTTATTGGGTCTGTGGAGAGCGATTTAGTTGAATTAGTCAGCAAATCAGTCGTGTAAGTTCTAGTTGCTACTCATGTTTATTGATTTATTATTTCTCTCTTTATTAAGTTTAACTTGGGAAAGGTGTGCAGTGTAGTGTGTTTGTTTTTGCATTGATTGCTCTCTTTTTCATTGAAGATTGGAGTCTTTTTTCTCTTTTGCAAGGACCTTGATCGAACAAAGATGCACTTATCTTTTTATTAAGTTGTTCTGTGGAGTGATGTTGAGTTGACTTTGTCAATTAGTCAACTAATGGATGTTTTTAGTCTTGATTTCTTTGCATTTAAGATTTAAATGCTTTTGCATGATTCTGTCAATGAAATCAACCAGTGTTGTTGATTTAATTGTGTTAGTGTTAGTTGACTAAGAAGTAGCCGTAGTTCTCATTTAATATCTTTTTGGATCATCTATATTTAGTGTGCAGGCATGTTATGTTTTTAAGAATATAAATCTGAGCATTCAGTGCAAACGGTTTGTTTTTAAGTTTTACTGTTTAGTTTTTTTATAATTGTAAAGTTGGTGATGGTTTAAATATCACCACATTGGGTCCTGGAAGGTTTTCAGTTTCTTACTTTTTGTTTTCAGTTTGGTGTGACAGAAAAGAACAAACATCTGTCTGAATATCACGTGTTTGAGGCTCCGTTTTGAATGATTTGTCTGAACTTATGTAACCGTGGAGTTCCACTGTAATGGTATTTTCGCGGGTGCAGAATGAACAGCGGCGACACAGATGTAAGCAGTATACAACAGTGCATTCACGCTAAAAATAGCCATAATTAAGAGCAGTTGTGAGATTGAAACCAGCAGGATTAGGGGCCAAACCAACATGAAACACTGCTAAACAAAGAGCATTTTCTCAAGAGGTCTCAGACAATTTGTCCTTCAGGCCGTCAGCTCGCTCAGACGGTTCAGGACCGCCGGCTCTGAACAACAGTCACTTATATGGAGGTCTTCAGATCTATTTGAGGAAGTAATCAATGCTCAGTGCAGTTATGTGCTGACGGTGAAATCAGAGACACAGAGCTACTGTAACTGCTCTAAAAACAGCTTTCTGTCTACTGTATCACGCCTGATTGTCCTCAGAGCGAACAGTGACTCAGCCGAGCCGAACAGCCGTACTGAACACACACGGAGGAAATAACCTCACAGACAAAGTTTACAACACTGCTTTAAAGTTTCCTTGTCGTCAGTACTTAGTTATTAAAGTTAAAGCGGTAATACCTCAGTGTTAAAAACTCTTTAACAAGCAGTTCTGCACTGAAAATTGACTGAAGAAAGTATAAAATGATACTTAAAGTGGCAAAAGTAAGAACATCCATTTTGCAGATATATATTATATATTATTTGATTATAAGTATTAATAGATTCATGTATGTGTCACTATAATGTTCAGCGGCAAACAAGTTAAAATGCTGCTTTTCTCTGTCTTACATTAAATATGTTGTGACATTTTTTATGCAAAATGATTAATTGAGAAAAAAACTAGCAGATTATTTAATACTGAACATACTCATTAGCTGCAGCTTGTAAGGGTGGGGCGTATTTAATTACTTAACATACTGGGGTGTCACTTAATCTATAATCATTTGTCATATTTTATCTGTCGGTAATAAAATCCTGACAAAAAAGTCTTTGAAAACCGTAAATAAAAGCTGAAAGCAATGTTTTGCAAATCCTTTACAACATATTTCATTTTTTAAACTGATAAAATGTTATTTTTTGTAAATATACACTCGTGACACGTGATTTTTTTGTAGTAAAGTTGTGGAGTTGAAGTATAAAGTAGCAGAAAATGGAAATACTCAAGTAAAAAGGTTCGGTGCCTGAGTTAAAGTAGTGAGTTACTTTCCCTCCTGCTTGTTGTCGTGTTTGCTGCAGGTATTTTTATCCATGTGACCCAGATCTGCAGTGAACACATGTGACTTGAATGAAGTTATTAGTGATTGAACATCAGATGTGAGACGCAGGAGGAGTCACGCCGGGACACTGTAACTGTGATGTGCTCTTATTTAACGTTTAAGCTTTGATTGAAGCCGCCGCGGTGAGAAACGAGTCGATACACACAGAGAGGCTTTTGTTTCCACGGTCAAGTATCCGAGCGCTGGATCTCACAACGACAGAACCAGAGCGAGGCTGGAATGTGAAGGCCTGCGATGTCTGGAGAATCACTTCCAGCATCTGATCCGGCTCTGCCGTCTGTCTGCTCCCGGGAACTTCAAACAAACGAATTAAGCAAAGTGCATTTACAGAGAAGGTCATAAACAAAAGGTGCATCTCAAAGTATCCCAAATCAAATCAGGTTTTCCTCCGTGTAAGAGGACTTTGAGTTCATGGAGTTGTCTTTTTACATTTCCCATCTGGACTGAATTAAAATATGGGTCAAGTCTGATTCTGGGAGATGCAACCTGAATATTTCAGGGTCTATAAATCAAACATTACATGAATATTCAGGCATTTTTGGAAAGCTTGTGCATGAAATGCATCGCTGGAGCCAACGATGCTTTAAACCATCTTTGGCGCTGCTAAACCCGGGATGTGGTGATGGTGACCTGGTCAAGACTGCAGAAAGGGGGGATGGTGTCTGAAATACCAGACCAGGGGAAGGCAGGAACCAGAGCTGATTTGATGGAAAAACAGAACTTGTGATGGTTATGGAGAGATTTACTGTAATAATTGTATATATACTATATATTAATACAGTTTGAACATCTTCTGTACTTCTTGTTTTTTACAGAAATGTGCAGTATTTGAGAACAGTTTCAAGCAATATGATGAGAATTCGTAGCTGCAGAGGAACAAAACAAGACATGAAACTTTGAACATTTACAAAAGTCTGTTTTTGTCTCTTTAATTCGATGAAAACAAACTGTTTAAATGTATTGAGTCAGATCGTGGACGGGGCAGAGAAGGTTCTGGAGGGACCTGATTTGATTCAGCAGGATTATCTGGTATCAAGGTCTTACAACGCCGACTCTAGACTCAGCTGAGGCTTTTTTAATGTGTTTTTTAAAGAAAGGATTGTTCTTTTTCTGGAGCTTTCAACCACAACCAAGCGGTCTTCATCAGCAGATTCACTTTCGATGATCCCAGATACCTACAAGGGACTCAATCCACCTTGGAGATCAGATTGTCAAAAAGACAAATAACTGAACACAAGTATATGATTTACAGTCAACTTTTACTGACGACTATGTTCAATACTTTGTGCAGGAAAAGAAATAAAAGAAAGTGTGACGTGGTCCTGGGCAGAATCCCCAGCAGACTCCATTGGAAGATAAGAGGTTTATTCTCCTAATCGAACTGTGTTCATGCATGTTGCTGATTGATAATGGCTGACAAAGCCCGTTTAGCTGCCGGCGTGTTTTACTCAAACCTGTCACAACACTTCTGTCACCAAGTTTTCGGCAACACATGGACAGGAACGCACTCCGCCACCAGTGAAATCAAGGTTTAGTTTTTCTGTTTGTGAGGAAAGAGAAGGAACTGTGTGGGCGAAACAAATAAGCAAAGAAGAAGAAATAACTAGAAGGCACTTGAGAGGAAACAAACCTCCAAGTTTCTGTTGGACTCAGTCATTCCTGTCACATTGGATTTATTTGAACGCTGTAAACAAGCCCGGAAGATTTGGAATACATCTGAAGTTGCAGCTAAATAAAATTAATTATCCGATGGCAGGAAATGTAGATCGAGCTTCTTCTTTTCTAAAATCTAATCAGTCGTTCTTTTGCCCCAGGCTGGTCTGTCAACTCAATTTCCAGTTCATGTTCAAGTTAAGTTAAAGTCGGCAGAGGACAAACAAAAGGAAAAAAATAGACTTTGAAAGAGAATAATCCAGAACCTTTTAGAGAGGCCCAGATGCTAGTGTGGTAGAAGAAGGCAGTCTGTGTTTGATGATTGTTGATTTCACTCGAAACTAGATATTTTCAGCGACATGTAGCAGTGTTTCCTCATTTTTGCCGTAAATCCTCAGATTCTGATGCTACTTTTCCATCATATGCACTGAGTTTAATCACTGCATATTTTAATAAATGATTGTAAAGAAGAATAAGCGTTCTAGTGTATTTTATTTAAGCATCATATTTTGATCATCTTGTTATAAATTCTGTGGTGGATTCTTTTAACACATCTATGTGCTCTTATTTTGAAAGCTACAAGCTACATATTCGACTATGGCTGGATGAATTCGACTATGGCGGGCCGCCACAGTCTGGGTAATAAATAATAAAAATAAACAGATATTTTTCTGCTTTTCTTTGTTCTATATCACATTAATCTGAATATCTTTTAGTTTTGGACTGACAAAGCAAGACATTTAAAGACACCTTGGACTTTGAGAGACTGGGATTGACATTTTTTTTTACTATTTTCTGACATTTTAAGCACCGAACAATATCTTTCTAAAGTGCAGAGTTACAGGGACTGTGCACATTAATAGACATTTCCATAAATCTGCCAGTTTAGCCGCCTCGGCTCATTTATAACAGATCAGTGGATTCAGTGAGAAAATAATCAGCAGATGAATCGCTAATTAAAGTCGTTAGCTGACGATGATGTGTTTTATCATTGTTACACTTATTAAAAGCTATGATAAGAACAGCTTTGTGCCTGCAGGAAGCAGGAGGATGATAATTAGCAGTGAGGTGAAGATTTGGTTCTTGTTGCTTTAATATTCTGACTCCTGAAGAGTTCCCTGGACGTTGGGTTTCCTCCCCTCTCCTCCTCTGTCACTTGCCCCAGATCCAGATGATCTCACTGGCTGTCAGCGGCCATTGTTAGCGAGGGGAAGTCACTGGCTTGTGCTACGGGGCTGTAATGGACGCGCACTATTGTTGGCTTTGTTTAGGTGTTGACTGTTTTGGGGGCAGGTTTTCTCTTTCCACTGGGAGTTTCCCTGCTGATCTACATTTAGAGCCGTGCTCCGAGGGGCTTTCTCAGGGTCACATGGGACAGCAGCTATCCAGGCAGGTGTGTTTTCTGTTGATGAGCGAGGCAGATTTGGCAGACGCCTCCAAAACACACTCCCAGAGCGCTGTTTGGCCTTGAGGGGGTTTGGCTCGGGGAGAGGGTTTGTGTTTGTTTTAGTGTGTTCCTGTGCCAGGTGGCTGCGTTCAGACAGACTGTGCACCATCAGATAGAAAGACGGGAGGTTTGTAATGCAGGATAAACATTTTCTTTTTTTTTATTTCCACAAGAATCAGGATTGTGTTTCTGAGATGATGAGCAGGTCAGCCAACAGTTGAGCCTGTTATTAAGACTGAGGAGACGCTGAGAGTCTCTGAGGTGTGTTAAATATACAGCAAGTTCACCAACATCTTGAACATATTTGGTCTTTTTATTTCTTATTTACTTTTAACCCTCTGATATACAAACCAGCCGACAGGTTTGAAAAGCATATTTTCTTTTTGAAAAGCCCCAAAATGACACTAATGATCATTACCGGAAACTATTAAAACAGGCATTACCGAATGATTTTCACACTAATAACCAAGATAAAGCTTAAAATATTTCAACATTTTATCCAGATCACTTCAGATCCTTTAAAAAAACATGTAATTATGCATTTCTCAGTGCAACTGTGAAGCCTTAAATGACTGCTAACACCAACAGTCACAAAAATACAGTGAAACCTGGACTGAATCAGGCTGTTTACACAGATCAGAGAGGAGAGGACGAGCCCCTTTTTCTGATAATAATTGGATATTAATACAGTTATGAGTTCTACTTACTTCTAGCCATGATTGTGCTGATTCCTTAGAGCTGTAGTACTCAGAGATTACAGTGAAAATGAAGCCGCAGTGAGTAAAATGCGACTGGGGCAAAAAATGCCTAAAACAGTTCAGGCTTCGGAGGGTTAAACCGGAGCTGATGGATTGCTCTCAGAGTGAGTTAAAGGCAGATGAATCAGCTGATTGTTGTTGATGTGAGGGAAGCTCAGGGATACATTACGTGCATTCAAATGTAGATTTAAGTCATGTTATGTCTTTAAACTGCTTTACAAAAAGATGCAAAGAAAGTGAGTTTTAAACGTGTTGTAAAGAAGAAAACAAGTTTACATTTAATGTAAACGTCTGTTGATATAAAACAGTACATCCATTCATCCATTCCCCACGATGGCTCATGTGACTTCATTTCCCCCCTTTTCCTCTTTCTGGAAACTCTCTTTTCTCTTTCTCATCACTCTTTGCTGACACTTTGATTCGCTCACATTCCTCCGGCCCACATGTACATTCATGGTCATTCATGGTGAGGATGGTGTAGGTGAGCGTGGATCTGATAACCGTGTGGAGGAGGTCGGCTCGGGATGCCAGACATTTCTGTGGACCCTGCTTCACTTTTTCCCACTTTCTGATTTTATTCACGAGGAGCCAAGAAACACTTCTCTCAATATTAATTTGAGAGTTTAATTGGATAGGTTTAGAGTTTGATATTACATTTAACATTAATATTCAGGCCATGTATTCAGATTTGTGGCATTTAGCAGATACAGCAGAGAGCTCAGGACTCATTAAGATAGATGCGTGAGTGCAATCAAACCATCAGTTTTTTAATTAAAACCTCATTATCATTGTCAGCCATGCATGGATTATAAAGTGACTCTTTTTCCCTTCGAACTAAAATTGTGGCTGTTTATTCCTGGCAAATGTTTATTTCCTGTTCCTGATGTTTACATGATGACAACGTGCTTTTTCGTAGTTAATTGCTTAATTGTCTGTATTTAATTGGCCCTGGTGTTAGAACCACCATAAAAAAACATTTTTATTTTTACTCTAAACACTTTCCGACCCAGTTTCACTCAGTTGTTATATTCAGGAACATGTGGCGACTATATTTAGACCAGTAAACACAAACCTTCCCTGTGGTATAAATGGCTGTGACGCAGTTTGTTTAGTCGCATCGTCCATCAAAATAAAGGATAAATAGGTTTCTAAAATTAAATGCAATTATAACCTTTCTGTTTTTAGTGCGTCATGTTCAAAGTGCAGTATTCTGGGAGCCGCTGTTCCCTCTTTGAAATGTCGTGATTTTACGGCACACAGAATATGACTTATTGATCAGCTAATGGGAGCTTTAAACTGAACATCTGCAGCACTTAACAGACTCCAATGATTATTGTATTGGATCTGCAGCTTCAAAGCTACAAGTCATCCAGCACTGAATGATCTTTCACCTTTTTTATAGCACATATTAGATGTTTAGTATTAGTATTTCATAGCCTGGGAATCAGACGAATCTGCGAGCTCGTGTTTTATTTGCTCTGGGAGATTTCCAGTCTGCCCAGCCCGTATCGAGATACACAAAGAGTTTGTTTTTGTCTCACACATCGTCTCACCAAGGATTATAATGTGATATGAAAGCCAAAAAGTATGAAGCCAATTTGACATATTGGCCAAACCATGAGAGCACAACTTCAGGGTCCTTCACATGATGCCGCGCAGCCCAAAATTTATTTTTACCAATGTAGATTTAAATTTTTTGAGGTGCAACAAAAATCAACATTTTACAGTTGAATGACCCTTATTCATGTCAGACAAGTTGTAAAGTTTAGTAACTGCTGGACTCAGAGTTTTCTTTCTTCTTTCTTATTTTTCACATGAATGACCCTGACACAGGATGCGTAGGATCTGGGTAATTTTAGATTCGGAAGTCAAACTTCTTTGGCTTCATTCGCCACTGAACAACTTTCAAAGGAGT
This sequence comes from Serranus cabrilla, assembly GCA_903364295.1. Taxonomy (NCBI): domain Eukaryota; kingdom Metazoa; phylum Chordata; class Actinopteri; order Perciformes; family Serranidae; genus Serranus; species Serranus cabrilla. Next base: position 82,186 of record CAFUXE010001289.1, read on the forward strand.
GCTGAATCCACTGTTGTTCCCAGTTCTCTTTATACTTCCATGGGTGAGGCTCTTTGGGAAATAACCAAGAGGGCTGCAGCTCGTGTGGAGCTTTATGCTGAAGTACAGTGATGCTTCAACAGCACCACTCATTTTTACACACTGAAGTTTGTTTATAGTTGTTTGTCACAGGTTCTGTTGCTTTGATTGGTTGTAGGTCCATCCAATCACATCCAGCAGTATTCTGGTCTATCCACTCTTCCATCATCTGAGCTGTTGGTTTAAAGAGAGAGAAGTCTTTCACAGTTACATCTGGTCAGATTCCAGGCCTCAAAAAAGAGATAATGGGTTTCTGAGGATTCTCCTAAACCAGATTGATTGTTTCAGCAATGACCAGCAGGCACAGAGAGTCTCTGACTTCCAGTAAAGCAGCATTCCCTTGCGAGCAATTATCAACACCATCAGCTTCTTTTTTAGCCATCTTTTGTCTGTAATTTCCCCCCAAAATATCTTATTTCTTGCTCCAGGGTTGCCTATCTTTAGAAGCCACTTCCTGTGTGTTTGTAACCAGGATGGTGCCGATCTGGTTGGCTAAGCAGCACTGAGTCAGGCTGCAGGAATGTGAGATGATCTTCTATTGAAAAGGAAGACGTATCGGAGGGAATTCCCTTTTATTTACACAAAGTTTCTTATCGACTTTGGCAGTAAATTTAGCTATACTGTGCTGGCATCCAGTTCTAGATGGATGTTCAGCTTGTTCAGCTGTTGGAGTCTGAAACTTGCTGTCTGTTTAAAAACTGAAACCCTGATTAAATTGCAAAGCCCTTTTCACTTTATTTTAAATCACCCCAGAGAGGTTTTTGAATTGTATTCACTTTAGAGACTCAATGTAAATCAAGTTGTTGGTCCAAACAAACATTACAAAGCCTGTGTGAGAGGAGAGCCCTCATCGACAGCTGGGAGTGTAAATTGCGTTCTTTAGATTTAAGACCAACCTTAAAAGACTTTCTGAAGCTGAAGACTCTTTTTCATTGAAGTGGTCTCTTGTCGGATGTGAGATTCTTGCGTTGGGAATATTTGGACTCACTTAAAGTTCCTGTTCTAATTTTGGACATTTTTACCATTCAAAAGCCTCGGCTAATCTTTTATCTGTTCTCATTGTTTGTCTTTAAGTGTGACACCGAGCCCTTTTGAAGTATTGATCGATCCGTGTTTTGTTCAAGTAGTAGGAGAGTTTGGTTATCATGGCAACAGGGATGAATGGGAGCATTATGGTGGGAATTGACTCGGCGGATGGAGCGCGGCGTGCCCTTGAGTGCTGCATTTCTCAGGGTTTGAAGTGATAGCAGCGCGGCCTCTGTGGTCGGGGCTGATAAGCACCTCTCCTGCTGTCAAGGCCCTCGGCTGCAGCTGTGCGCCCCCATTATACTCTGCAGGATTTACAACAGTCCAGGGGTTTGTCTCCTCGCTCGCCATTTATCTGTCACACACACCCTGCCGCTGTAACACACTCTGAAGTTCAGGGTCTTTATTGTTCTGGTCAGAATGGCATTTAATATCACTAATTTGATGGTTTCATATCCTTGTTGGAGCCAATTTCTCTGTGCTTAAGCATCAGCCTCCTCGTATTCATAATCCCATTATTCTCCAACAGTTCATGTTTTTTAGAACCAATTTAACTCATTGAAGTCTGGCTTTCATACCCAACTTATTAACAGATTAACTGTAAAGAAAACAAGAGTGGCAGGAGAGTTTAACCTCATGCATTTTGCGCCATATAATATAATTTAGTTGAGTCTTTTGAGACATTCTCCGTCTCAGAGAATGCTAAATATTACATAAATCCTGTCAAATACAGTTTTCTGAAATGTAAGACCAGTAGCAGAGCCTGATGATACTGTATCACTTTTTCCAAATTCACAGCCATCCTCGTTTCGAGCTCGTCTCCATAGTAACACAGGCACAACAGAGGGACTTGGCGCTCGCTGAGATGTTACCGAATAGATCCCTGACCAAAAAAAAAAAGAAAAGAGAGAAAGTAGGCACAGGGAGTCACACTGAGGCTTGGAAATGTACTCTGGTGACTAATGCTCCCTGGATGCTCTACCAGGGGGCCGTGACGGATACATACCAGCCGTCCACCGAGGCCTCGCAGCAATGATTCACACTCTGCTGTTTGAGTTAGACGTGTTCACACCGTCCAGGTTTATCTGCACAAGCTGCTGATTGGAAGCACATGCTGTTCAGTGATGAACTGTGCTCTCTGTGGAAAACAGATTAGTTCTTTACCACCAGAAATTTGGGCGACTGAGTCGGACAAAATGTTTGCATAAAACTGATTTAAAAGATTTCGTAATTCCTGAGTGATAGCAGGCTGCTTAGGTCTTTTAGAGTGAGAACTATTTGGCTTTTAGCAATGGATCTAAACCTCTCTTTGTTGGAAATATAAGAAATACTTGCGAGATGGAGTATTTTTCAGTGATTAAACCTGATATTTAATATTACAAAATGTTTATTTCCCCAGTTAAAACTGCAATAAAAGCAGAAAGTTGTTTTATAAAGCCCATAATAACACATTTGTCCCAGGGAAAAAACAGGCTTTTTACTAAATTCAAGCTGTTCATGCCTTCATATCTGTCCTAACACCTGAAACATTGCACTAATAGAAGGCCTTCAGAGTCAACAGCTCAGTATCAGTGACTTTGACCTGTTCCAGTTCGATGCTGCGACTGGTTTCGGTCTCTTGTTCGCAAACAGCTGATGTTTGTTTTCAGTGTTTCATTCAGTCTTTAGTGCCGAGTTTGAGAATGAAATTTCTGTTGCTCTGCCTTGAAATGGATCACGTATGTAAACACATCTTTACATATCAAGCAAATAAACAGATTCCCCTGGTTTATAACATGTCATAAAATTGTGAATTACCTGCAAGTGTTACCAGTATTGTTGGAAACATATCAACATTTTTACATCCTCTACGTTCAGCTTGTCCTCTCCTCTCTACTCTGTGTAAACAGCTGCAGTTCAGTTCAAGTTTCTCTGAACTAATTTTTTGACTGTTGGTCTCAGCTGAGTCCTTCATGGCCTCCAAACACTTTAAATGAAACAGGTAGAACGAAGTGATTTTGATGAATTATGACAATTTTGAGCTGAGATTTGGTGATTCATCACACAGGAATTGTTCAAAGACGGTTTCTGTTTTTTACAGTTTCTCGCTGAGATAAATGGTGACATTTTGGTGTTTTCTTAAAGAAGTAACCTGACGGTGAGTTTTGGGGCTCGAGTAGCAGCCTGATGGGTTCAGGTCACCAGATAATATCTGTAAATGTCTTTTTCTGTCCAAACTCCAACATATATTCAGCTTGTAGTGATTTAAAACAGACGTGCATCCTCACATTGGAAAAGTTGTTTGTTTGCTTAAAGAAAATGATTACTCGGTTGTGAAAATAGTTGCCAAGTGATTTGTTGTTAATCAGCTCATCAGTGAATCGACTCATTGTTACAGCTCCACGTCTTTTAAAGTAAAGGATCAAAAAATATCCGGTTTCACTTGTAATCTGTCAGAAGTCACTCAGATTACTTTGCTTTGAGTCGACTTTAGTCTTGTAACCTGTTGGTTAGTTTGAGTTGTGTAACGTCCTGCAGAGCGAGTGCGGTGAGGTGATGTTTAAAGAGCGCCTCTGTCCTCATCACTGTCGTGGTTTGTTGCATGTTTTGTTTTTCACGTTCAGGAGAAAACAACAACAAAATGCAGCGATGCAAGCAGCCGACAGAGCGCTCATTCATGCAACAAGCGGCTTGTGTTAATTCCCTGTTGTTCTTGTATTGTAGTGCCAGTTATCCAGTAAGCTCTGTTTAGTAACAAGCTATTGTTTGTTTGTGCACGGCCGCGCACATGATTCACAGAGTGTGAGTCACAGAGGGACCAAAAAGAAGCGCCGGGTCACACAGATGCTCATAATTAAAGGGTTTCGTCCCAAAATGAGATGTCGGACATTTTTAACTCGACGTTCCGCATGGTAACAGTCCCTCTGCTCTGTCTTTACCTCCCTCTAATCTCACTGCAGACATTTGAAGAGCTTGTTCCAGCATGTAAAATCCACCACCACTCGTAGAGCTCAGAGCAAAGAAAATCCCTGACTGAGATCAAGTAAAACATCTTATTTTCCTTCTCTTTTGTCCCGCAGAGCTCGACGCAGGAGATCGGCGAGGAGGCCGAGGACGACGCCATCTTCACCATCACGCTGCGGAAGGTGCAGCTCCACCAGTCGGCCAGTAAGGGGCAGCGATGGCTGGGCGTGGACACCGACTCGGCCCTGAGCCTCTACGAGACCTGCAAGGTGCGGACCATCAAGGCGGGCACACTGGAGAGGCTGGTGGAGTACATGGTGTCGGCGTTCAGGGGCAAAGACTCCACCTACGTCACCATCTTCCTCTGCACCTACCGCTCCTTCGCCTCCACCAAGCAGGTGCTGGACCTGCTGCTCAACAGGTACGCCGACGACACGCCCGTCTCTGCATCTGTGGGGAGGAATGTTAGGATGATTAGAGAAAGAAAAAAACTATCTTTCTATACAAAGTGATGTACATTTTACCTTTTTTTATCATTATCTCAGTAAGAAAAATGATAAATAATGATTAACGTGGGACTTTTCCTTTGAAGAGTTTGTAATTTGTTGGAGCTTTAGCCCACGAATACGAGAACAACACCTGCCATTCAACTACTACAACTACTGTATCATAAAGAAAATCAGCAAAGTTTCTCTTTAATTATTATTTCCTTACATTAGTTCCTGTTTCTGTTGGGGAAGTTTTGAATGGCTTCCACTTTATTCTCAAATTCTCTTCTTTTTTTTCTTTTCGTAATATTCTACAAATATAATCACAATATAAAGTCGTGTCCTACAGGCATTATCATCCATTTTCTAACAGGGAGAGACACGATTCTTATTTAAAATATTAGATAGAAACATGTTTTGATAAATGAAGACAAAAAATGTTAAACTATGTTTTTATTTATTTCTATAAATCCAGTAGGCTGATGAATCTGTTGCCTTCAGTTATCCTCTTTCTCTCAACTTCAGTGCATGCTGTATTGAATTAAAGTTTTCAGAATTTAAATGCATTTAAATGTTATTTTTCTGGCTGACCAACACTGCTCCTGTGGCTCTGTGTTCAGGTATGCTAAGCTGCAGAACGTCCCGGCGGCCGCAGCTCACAGAGTCTCCCAGGACGACTGCACGGAGCTGAGAAAGTGAGTGTGCTGCGACCTTCACATTAATCACAGTTAAAGGGATACCAGCAGAGATTCTTCTTCTTCTTCTGCTCGACACCTGTCACACTGCTGCTGCAGGAGTTTGATAAAAGGCAGTTCATGAACTGATAAAAACCTCATAAATCTCAGGGAAGAAAAACACTTTTACTGCCCTTCAGAGCTTCAGATCATTGGTGTTTAAACCACAAACCACAAGTTATACAGCAGCTAATTCAACCTTCAGGTTTTTCTTTTTATTCTCTAAATGTTTTGCTTGCAGTATTAGCATCGAAAAAGCCACAAATCGAATGTGTGCGGCTGTTGTCTTTGTTGACAAATGTTGTTAAAAATGAAACTAAACTAGCATAAATTTTAGTCTCCCTTTTGCATTTTTGTTTTAAGCCCAAACTTCTATTGAATTTTGATATTTTTGACACTTGATTAAGAGTAACGACACTACAGTTTAAAAAGTTCTGCATTCACAATTCAAAATTCTAATTAAAAAGTTAGCTAGAATTTTAATATCATCCTTAAAAAGCTCTTCATTTTCAACATAATCTGGTGTTTGCAATTGTATTTATAATGAAAGGCTTCAAGAGTCCAGATATTATCATTTTTTGTTTGCAGACCATCTTGACTGCTAATCATCGCCGACTACGTTTATTTTTCTCTATAAAGTGACATTTTGATGATGCATTTTCAGCGAAGACTGATTTTGAAATCTCTAAAGAAGCTTTGGTGTTTAAATGAAGCCCAGAAACAGTTTGTTAAACCAAAATTTTCATGTTTTTGATGGTTAAAATAATTTTTCATCAGGTGAAAACTGTGCCTCCGATGTCAAACCGTCTCTGATTTCCTGCATGGTTCTGTGTGTGTGTGTGTGTGTGTGCTGCAGCACTGTGTCGTCCATCCTGGGTGCGTGGTTGGACCAGTACTCTGAGGACTTCTGGAGCCCCCCGAGCTACGACTGTCTGCACCAGCTCATGTCCTACCTTCACCACCACTTCCCCGGCTCGGACCTGGAGCGCCGCGCACGCAACCTGCTGGCCCACTTCCACCGCCGACAGCAGTGTGAGCCTGATCCTGATGGTATGAAGGCAGGACAGGAGAGGGACAACAGGGCAGGAGGCTCAGCCACAGGGCTTTAGACTTTCATTTGTGTTGTGCAAACGTTTTGTCCTGATGTTCAGCTGCAGATTTCATGCAGACACAGTGTCAGTCTGCATGCTGTGATACTGAAACTGAAGAACAGTTTGCTTGTACGGCTGATAAGGACACAAAACAAACTCGCAGGTCACAGAGAGGATGAGCAGCAGCAGAGCAGGGCTGTGTGTGTGTGTGTGTGTGTGTGTCGAGCTCAGGTGGAGGCAGCGTTTGTAAAAGAGGTTTTTATCTCTCGCCTCTTCAGGGGAACACATCGGCTGCCCGTTCGCCACGCAGGAGGAGAGCGGCTTCGAGGACGAGCTTCCTGCTTTCAGCTTCCTGTCGTTCGACCCCATCATGGTGGCCGAGCAGTTCACGCTCATGGACGCGGTGAGGACGTTTCCCTTTCCTGCATCAACACAGTCGGGTCACTTCCACAGCTGCAGCGCTCCCACAGTCTGATGAGTAAAGGGGCTTTAAGTGCTGCAACGAGAGATTTTTGTTATCATTTAACCGGCCAATTTATCATTCAGTCCATAAAATGTGAAGGAATGCACTTTAGATTTAGATTTTCTTTCTTTCTCCTTAAAGTAACCCTTTCATTGTGCATTTTCAGCTAGGACTGTTTTGAAGCTTGAGCTGAGTTTTTAATGCAGAAAATGTTCCTTGAATTCAGCACAGAGAGATTTCAGAGAGGATCTGTGTATCCATGAAACTGAGAGTTAAAGAGAAGTTAAAAATCAATGCAACACAAACAAAGACTGTATGAGTAAAACTCCAAAAACCCTGGAGGATTATTTACCCATAAAGCAACCTCGAGCCTCTTTTGTGATGAACCCTTATCTATATTTTAAACTTTTAATAACTCCTTCAGTGCCCCAAAAGCTTCTCCAGAGCCACATTATACATTATTCTGCTTCTTTTCATTATTTTATCTTTAAAAATACATATTTTCACATGCAGATTAATGCTCCTACTGAAAGTAAACTGGTGCTTCTGTGTGCAGTTACTGTTTAAACCATCCTCTGATGTTAATGCATCTCTGTCTCTGTGTGTTTCTGTGCAGGACCTGTTTAAGAAGGTGGTGCCCTACCACTGCCTGGGGGGGATCTGGTCTCAGCGGGACAAGAAGGGGAAGGAGCACCTGGCTCCCACCATCAGAGCCACCGTGGCCCAGTTCAACTCCGTCACCAACTGTGTCATCACCACCTGCCTGAGCAACCCGACGCTGAAGCCCAACCAGAGAGCGCGGCTGCTGGAGCGCTGGATCGACGTGGCGCGGGTCGGTTCACTCACTCTGTAGAAACATTAGAGTTCCTGCACAGGTTGTTGGTTTGTGTTTGTGACCCGAGGATTGTCCCGCTGTGTGTTCAGGAGTGTCGGATCCTGAAGAACTTCTCCTCGCTGCGAGCCATCCTCTCCGCGCTGCAGTGCAACGCCATCCACCGCCTGAAGAGGACCTGGGAGGAGGTGTCACGGTAGGTCCACGGCAGGCATGTTTCCTGGTTATTCTGTAGTCTATATGAAAATTAGACATAGTTTAGCTGGTTTTTGTTGAATTAAATAAAGAAATACATTAAAAGTAACAAGTATTTTCTCATTAATTATAACATTTAGTGCTAAATTATCAGTTTCTAGTGAAATTAGAAATAAAACTAAGTAAATATCAGCCCAGGTTACAATATAAACATGTAAAATACAAATTAAACCTAAAACAGCTTCAAGTACAGTATTTAGACTTGACTATATCTGTCCGGGTGTCTGTGTTTGTTGTTTTTCCCGCTCTGACTGAACTCTGCGTCCTCTCACAGGGAAAGTTTCCGCACCTTCCGCGAGCTCTCCGAGATCTTCTCAGACGACAACAACTACTCACTGAGCCGAGAGCTGCTGGTGAAGGTGAGTCACGGCCTCCCAACACACAGAAACATACAAGATTTAACAGGAATATCTTCAAGATTTTAGACTGTTGTTAGAAAAAGAGCGTACCGTTGGATCTGTGAAGCTGTGAGAGGCACTTTCACAAAGGTCAGATGTTTAAACACCGAACGAATCGGCTCCTGATCGGCCCGTAATAATCAGAGTGTGTGAGTTATGTGACGCCTGTGCGCTGCAGCTGGACAGACACCAGCAGGACGTGCGGCTCTGTGACCCGTCCCGCCGCTGGACTTCCTTGCGTCTGTCTGGTGACAGCTGCAGAGAAACATCCTGCAGGGAGAACAACTCGTGCTGGATCTCAGTGTCCGTACGTTGCTGGTGAGGTCCTGGTTGGGCGCCGTGCAGCTGACAGATTGCTGCCATCATTAGTGTGATTTATGGAGTTTAATGCCGAGCGGCGTCGACACCTTCTCGCTCCGACGCTCACGGTGCGACGACAGCAGGAGCTGAGAGACGGAACTGAACAGGACATGAGACGGATAATCTGCAGGGTCCATATTCTGATGTTCTCAGTGCACCAAAACTACAACAACAAACAGGACAAAGATTAGAACCATGGAAAGGTTTTATAAAGTAATATATCATGGCCACCATTGATGCTGAACTTCATAGTCATAACTCAGTTAAATCCGAACACACAGACGTGAGAAACATATTTTAGGTTCATTGTGTGTCTTTCCAATAACACCATTATCTCAGGTGTGCATCCAAGTAAACAACCACAGATGAAAAGGATGCTGCTTATAACTCCACAACAACACATAGAGACACACTGGGACACATTGAGAGACACTGGGACATAATGGGACACACTGGGACACATTGAGAGACACTGGGACAGATTGGGACATTATAATGCAGTTGTAGTCATTTGTTGGGGACTACTTTCAGCGGCGGATTCATCCATGTTTGGTGCCTTAGTGAGTGTTTGTGGCAGCAGGTGTGTGTTTGTGTGAGACTGAGTTAAGGTAAACTGCAGCGTGTGTGTTCATGAATGTGTCTTTAAACCAAAAGGAAGAAGAAGACGTTTACATTGTTGTTGGTAGAGTGTTGGGCCGTGTGTGTGGATGGATATTGCGGCTGTGACAGGGACACACACCCCGGGGTTCCTCTGAGGGAATCCCTGCTGACGTCACCTTTGGCAGGTGTAGATAACAGCTCTGCAGTAAGAAAACTCCTCTGGGCGTCGCCTCGTCTCGCTCTATCTGCTCCGGCCAGGCGCCGTTCACTGGACTCGTTCAGCTCGAGTTACTGAGGCCTCGGAGCGTTACATCACTCCGAGGAATGTGACGGGAGGTGGATTTTCCCCTCGCTTCTCCTCTCTCACAGTCGGCAACAAGGCATGAAAACATGGACACATTCAGGTCCATTTTCATGACATCTGAAAACTAAACGTACTGTTGTTTCATGAACTTAAAGGCTCATAAATAGTATAAACAAATACTACATTTTTACATGTAACTGCACAAAACACAAATCCAGAAAGTTGGGAACGTGCAAGACACAATTCAGAATGTGTGCATTATTTACCAGAAACTAACTTCCCAGTTGAAGCATTAGCTGAGTTGTTTTTGCTCACAGCGTTCTGACTTTTTGGGGAACCAGGGTTACAGGTTAAAAGCAGGAAGTGAGTTGAAAGCGTGCCAGAAACTCTTAAAGCTGCTGGAAGTGTTTCAGGCTGAGTTCATCCAACGAGCAGGGAGGGAGGTTCCCACTCGACGACCCCGGAGACTCCCCTCTCTCTCTCTCTAACATCCAGGCTGAATATCTCCTGTTAACACAGCACAAACTATAGGACAAACAAGTGGTTTAGTTGGGTGTTTTTCAAAATAAAAGGCTCTCAACTCAACACATTAGGATCAGTTTGCTCGTCTGTTTTATTATAAGTTCTGTGGTTATAAAACAGAAAGCTCAGCTACAAGTGTGAGACTTAGGAAAGAGTTTAACAAGAAATGCATTATGGGAAATGTAGGCTTCAGTGTGCAGTGTGCACCTGAAGAGTTTCACTTCATGTCATGTGTATTTAACTTAAACTCGTGTGCTGTGTGTTGTTATCCTGCAGGAGGGAACCTCAAAGTTCGCCACTTTGGAGATCAACCCCAAGCGAGCTCAGAGGAGACACCAGCAGCAGAGAGACCTGGTGAGTCCACGTTCTGCTGAACATGTGCTGCTTCAATTCTGCACCAACAGCTTCATCTAGTGGCAGATAAAAACACTGCAGTCTGTGCAGGAAGATTAAATACTCCTTATTTAGAAAGTTGTTTTTACCGTGAAACATTTATCTGATAGAGTCATTTTAAAATAACTGGAACAATATAAAGGCAGAAAAGGATCAAAACGCTGATTGTAAGTTAAAGTCATGTTTTCCTTTATTGATCCTCATGAGGGAAATTTAGGTGTTACAGCAGGTCAAGTACAGATAATAAATAAAAATAGAATAGAATAGAAAATTTATTAAATAGAGCTTTAAGAAATCAACAAACACATCAGTGAATGAAGCAGCAACTAGTGAAACTATAATAATATAAGGATAAATATCGACAGTATATATGCACTAATCATTTATTTTGATTTTACCTCCAAAATGTGAACCATTTAAAAATGTTAAACACTGAAGTAAAGATTTCTGACAGATTCATACCGTAGTGATGAAATCCACTGAGGCTGCACGATATACATTGTTTTCTTTTTGCACGATAAACCCATTGTTTTATTTATTTGAGTTAAAAGAGAGCATCAGTTCAAAAACTACACTTTAAGATGTATCATTCTCCTCTTTTATTGATACATTTTGTGTTCACTTCAAAGTTCAACGTATTTAGTAAAAGAATGTTGGACATAAATCCTCTTTTTTTGTTTAATTCAACAAGGAATTTGCTGTATTTTAGCAGCACTACATGCAATAATATTATCACAATATTGCACATTTTCAAATCGTGCAGCCTTAAAGAACTCCGGGAGCATCTGAAACAGATATTAATCCTCTAAACATAAAGAAAATTAGATATTAAAGCCGCATAACAACATGCAGAAGGTATATCGTTAGCTTAATTAGCACAATATTTAGCGAGAACTTTGGTCATTTTAATTACTGTTGTAACAGTAAGTTTAACCAGATGTTTGAACAAGTTTGCAAAGAAAAGAATTAGACACAACATCATCATCAATATGCAGAAGGTATCAGGATAAATGAAATAATCAGCCACTTAAAATAAGACTTTGATCTCTAACCTGAATAATCCTGCCGTGATGAACATGTTTCTGTATTTCTTTACCTCCACATTAAACGGTTGTTCTCCTGCTCTGCCTGATGTTTCCCCTCTGTGAGCAGGGTGTGATGCAGGGGACCATCCCGTACCTGGGCACCTTCCTGACCGACCTGGTGATGATGGACACTGCCATGAAGGACTACACCGAGGTCAGACACCTGACGGGTTATTTCACTGGGACACGTTTAGTTTTAACCGTCTTAATATCAAGTTTTACAATCATTTTCTTCATGTCTTTGTTTTTCCAGGGTGGTCTGATCAACTTCGAGAAGAGAAGAAAGGTGAGCCACGTTTTCTTCTTTTGCTCGTAACGAAGGAAAATAAATGTCTGCAGGTGTGATCTGATCTTTCTTTTGCTCCCTGCAGGAGTTTGAGGTGATCGCTCAGATCAAACTGCTCCAGTTGGCCTCCAACAACTACAGCTTCACTCAGGACAGCCACTTCAGGGAGTGGTTCGCCGGCGTGGAGAAGCTCAGCGAGGCCGAGAGGTGAGAGTTCACTCTGGGAGGTTGGGTTTGAAATTTGTAAGTTTGGCCTGTGCTGCTGTGCATCACGTGGACTCTGTGGTCTCCGTCCCTGCAGCTACAACCTGTCCTGTGAGATCGAGCCTCTGTCGGAGTCGGCCAGCAACACGCTGCGAGCCAAGAAGAACGGCGGCATCATGAAGCGCTGGAGCGAGTAAGTCTGAGAGCAGACAGGACGGACTGAGTAAAGGACACAGCACACAGACAGGAAATAACATCAGATACATGACGTGACGTGGATCAGATGCTTAAGAATTACCCTTTAAATAACATGTTTAAATATTTAAGACAAGACACAGTGTGTGTGTGTGTGTGTGTGTGTGTGTTTGTCTTTTGTTTTTGACATCTTCCTCTTTTTCCAGTAGAACAAAAGTGACACCAATGAAATAGAAATTAATGTTATAATTAATATTATTATCCTCGTGTCCTGCTGTTTTTGATTTTAGTTTCTGTGAATTTATGCTACAAAACCACTGACCTAAGGAAAAAAACTTCCTGGTTAGACGTTATAAAAGAGAGTTTAAACAGGAAATAAATGTACGTTAATGCCGGAAGAGAAATAGGTCCGAGGGTTACGTAACCACAGAAAGTTAGGTTAAAAAAATAACGTAAGTTACGTTCAAAAATGTGTTTTTTGGGCTTCTTTTGGGTTCAAAATATTGATCTAGTAAATCAAAGTGAAGCAACAATGAGTAAGTCATTACTGTAATAAATGATCGTGTTGGCGCCTCCTGTTGTTTAAACGTTAACATAACTAATCAGATTTTATTTCTGATAATAGTCCAGACGTGTTAAAACTCACATTATAATAAAAATGCAGCTTTTTTTTTTGAATAATCGTAATTAGGGGTTTTATAACATGCCAGTATTCATGATAACTGTGATATTTATTAAATTAAATATTAATATAATATGATGATATTGTGATATAATCCAGCAGCTCTTAGATCATGAACATTTCTTTGCTTTGTTGTGCAGTTTCAGTTAAAGATTTTCTTACATTTTAACATCATAAAGAAACTCTCTGACTGATGATCTGTGTCTCTGTGTTCAGCCGTCAGCTGACGGAGGCCGGCTGCAGCAGCGCCTCCGGCTCGCACTCCAAGTCCTTCGACCACTCGCACTACCGGCCGTACCAGGGCGGCGGCGGCGGTGGCGGCGGCGGGGACAGCGGCGACGCCCTCAGCGTCACGTCCGTCAGCTCCAGCGGCTCGGACCTGGAGGACGTGAACGCCAGCTTCCTGTCCGACTCTCCGGAGGGACACGAGAGAAAGGTGAGGAAGGAGGAGAAGTCTCAGCAGACGTTTCCCAGCGTAAGTTTAACGTCCGGCGGTGAAATGTAACTAAGTTCTGTATTCAATGTCATTACACTTTGTACTCCACTACAATCAGTTTTCACAAGGTTTTTGCACATAAAAACACACAAAAAGTGAATAAAATGTGATGTTTTGTTATCAACATTATTTGAAAATACAGACATTTTTTTATTCATATTTTTTCATGCAAAAATATTTAATGTTCCAGCTTCACAGATGTGCAGATTTTTTCTGTTAATAATTGTAATGATTCTCAGGGATAATGTCAAAAAATGATCAGATTGACGGTAAACATAAGTTAAAAACAAGCTCCACTTACTCCAACTGTAAATCCTGCTTTAACATGAATGCATGAGCAATAATAATCTAATGATTTCATATGTTATAATAAAACAGTCACAGCTGCAGGGACATTTTTATATTTTTAATAATGAAGTTAATTTTTTCTGATTATACAAACGTACTTTTTCATAAAGAACATTTCCATGCATGTATTTTCACAGTGAAGTATTCAAATATTTAACTTGTTTTTATGTCAGTGAAGTATTACTGACATTTACACGTCATACACATTTACATACTGTGTGTTTGTTCCTTTGACTTTGTGTCAGCTGTTGTTGTTTATTTGTTGTTTTGCTTGTGTTGCATGTTGACCTGTGTGTCAGTTCGTTAATGTCTCTCTCTCTCTCTCTCTCCCT
>CAFUXE010001289.1:102432-114874 GCA_903364295.1 Serranus cabrilla
CCGGCTGTCGTGGATGTTGTTCGTGCCGCTGTGGCGTGAAACCCTTCGCTGTTGAACACTGTGACCTTTGACCCTTTCACTCTGCCACTCTGATTGGCGCGTCATGTCGAGCACTGTGAACTAAAAAAAAAGAAAAGATAAAGAAAACGTCTCGTTCCCCCTAACGGCGTCGTATCCGGCTCGACCCTCCATGTGCCAAAAATAACAGAAAGAAAGAAACAAGGTTTGTCCGACGAGTCGTCTGCCTTTCACAGCGAGAAGAAAAAATAAGTTTGTATGTTTACTGTCGTCACATTTTTCTGGAAAAACAAAACGGGGCGAGAGCGCGGAGGCGTGCCGACCTGTTTCCCTGTGGAGAACTAGACTGTCGTCCAAGAAACTTGAAGCAAAGATGTTTGTCCGGAGCTGCTGCAGAAACTTTTTAATCTCTGTTTTTAGGATCCAACAGCTGCAACACTGGAGCGTTCCTGCCGTTAAAACCACGAACTATAAACCATAAACAAGGTTTTTATTCCAGCTAAATATGAGGTGCACAATTAGTTTTGAATCCCATGAAGAAAACAAAGAATCCTGCTCACTTTATTAACATGTTTCGGTACCAAAATGTCGTTAATTAAGGCGACTTTATGGTGTTTAGAAACTTAACATAACTGGATATATTTCCTCACACTTAGAGATATTATTATTTCTTTATGGCTTTGATGCAAACCATTTGAAAACCACTATAACTTAACTTTATTAAAACATGGGGCTGAAGTTTTACCTGTTATTTGTTCTGAAAGTTGAAGTTTGACTAATGAAGAAATAAAGCAGAAAGCATCCAGCAGCTCCAGGGTGAAGTTTTCATCAGACAAACGGGCTTAAAAAAAAACAAAAAAAACCCCAATAAATATACATTTAAATACATAAAAATAAATAATACATTTAAATAAATTAAATAGATTAAAATAAATATTTTATTATCTCAATTCTCAACACAAAGACGTAAATCTTTAAAATATACTTTTTTTTTTTGTTAAAAAAGGCAAAATAATTTCCTAAAACCCGCTTTTTCAAACACACTTTAAACAAGTTCCTCCTCTGTGATGTTTGGTTGGAATAAAACCTTCAACATTTTTAACATTATTATAGTGTCGTTTGTGCAGCAGCTCCATCTGAACCTTTCGTGTTTTCTCCTAAACTTTGTGCACATGAGTGGATCTTTAACTGCCCCGCGAGCGTTTCTGTGCTGATGAGGTTTGTGTGTGTCGTAGCCCGTGTTGACAATGACGTACCTTTTCTGTGATTTGATTCTGTGCGAGTTTGAACAAAAAGGCTGCGTTTACAAGAAGAAAAAAAAAACTGGAAACCAGCTGGTGTGGTGTGTGTGTTTTTCTTTTCTTTTTATTTCTTGTTTCGTTTTGCTCCCCCTGAACTGTGCTCGGGTGCCATTTTCCATTTTAACAAAAAGAATTTCAGAACTTTTCTAACTGCGGTCTCCTCTTTGTTTTACTTTTCCTACTTTCCCCAAGAACACAAAAACCTGTGTAGAATACAAACTGTCCTTGATTGTCTTTGTTTATTTATTGATTTGTATATAGAGATTTTGTTTTGCATTGTACATTCTCTCCTTTCTTGGTTATAGATTAATATATTCATGTATATACGAATAAACATTAAGTTTATAAAAGTAAAAAGACTCTTTTCTCTTTATTGTTGCCTCCTTTTTGTTCCCAACAACTTATTTTATTTGTACAATAAAATCATAAAGGAGTTTAATCTGAACCTTTCTGAAAAAGTATTTGTTTAAGAGAGAAACTGTGAGCTAAAATAAAAAAGTATCTGCTGTAATTAATGTGACAAAAAGACAGATCATGATGTGACGCATCATTTTCAAAGAATAAAAAACAATGTGTTACAATGTTTTTTTTCTCCATAAAATAAATCAAAGTAAAGTGCATAAACTATAAATATTATTTTTACATTGAAATTAAAGCTTAGTACAAACAAACTCTCTTAATTAATAATAATAATGATATTATATTATTTTATATCTATAATTCGATTTTTAATTTTTAATTTAGAATCTTACACCTGTTAAAAAATTGTGTGAGCAGATTTTTAGTTCAGACATTCTTAGCGATTAATTGTATATTCGAAATTCATTAGAAAAAGCAAATAAAATGTGCGGTGTTTTAATAATAACACATTTTGATTTTTGTCTAAAATAATAGAAAACGTAGTTTAACGTCATCCAGCAGCGACAGGACGTTCGCGCTTGCGCAGTCGCACACAGCTTTGTTATTTCATTTCAGTATGGCGCTTAGCAAAACGTTTGGTCAAAAACCGGTTAAATTTCAGCTCGAGGAGGATGGAGACTTCTACATGATCGGTTCGGAGGTTAGTGTTTCACTTATTTAACAAACTGCTGCTTCTAAAATCTACTTAGTTTGCAGAAATGTGTCGTTTAACCTGGCTGCCGGTCCGCTAGCACAGAGCTAGCCAGCTAACAATGCAGACCGAACCAGGACTCATTCATTTTTTGGGCGTTCGTTGTCAATTTAACTGTGAATAGCATCGAAAATACGACAAATTAATATATAAACTGCTGTAACGGCATAAAATATGACATGGAAACATTCGTCCTTCTCCAGAAGTTTACTACGATTTCTTCGGCTGAGCTAGCGAACGTTAAACAATTATGCTAAGCTAGCCAGCTAACGGTGTTTAGCCATGGTGTGTCGGCGTCATGTCGATTAAAATAAAATACGCCACAGTTTTGAATTTACTCATATTTATTTTAAAATATTTTTTTCGAATTATTTTTCTTGTGTTATTAATATATTCTAGTGTTTTGCTTCGCTACCACAGTGCCTCTCATATATTAGCTATTGTTAGCTGTAATGTAACAGAATAAACCGGTGCATTTAAGATTATTTTCCCCAATAATAATTATTATTTATATAGAAAGAAATACACAGTGGTGTTAGGTATTCAAACATCAAAATGTGACCATATCTAAGTACTACATGTGCGCCATGGTTAGTAATTATAATATTAATCATAACAACTCTGATTATATAACGCCTTTCATGGAAAAAAAAATGACGCTCAATGTGTTTTACAGTTCATTAAAAACAAAATATAATGAATAATATAAATGAATACAAACATGAGGGATACAATTGAAAGGCAAAAAATAAAAATAGAAGAACAAGATAAAAAAAACTATTAGCTGAACTAGTACATAAATAAGTTTATTAAAGACTATACAAATAGATTCCAGATCTAATGGACATGGGCAGGGCAAAAAGAAGTTTCTCCACTAACAGCTATCAAATAAAACAAGATGGACATGAATAGATCCATCATTCACGTTTATTAATCCTAAATTGGGAAATTCGGATGTGAGGGCAGCAGGTTATGCAGGCATTACACAGGAAAGTAAACAAATACTCAGCAAATATACATCATAACCATCCAGGAGAGAAATGCATATACATATAAATAAATTAAATAGGGAATGAAAACATATAATATATAGATTTAGATGTATATATGCCAGAATACTCTTTAAATAAACACACAAACTATAACTACTAAAATATAAACCGAGGTTAACATATGTCAAGTCAAGTTTTTGGAAAGTAAACATTCAGAAATAATGTGTCCAAAAAACAAACAAACACTGACAAAGCCAGAAAATATTCAGATTTGCAACTGGAACTAGTGATTATCATCAAGAATCTTTGTTTGTGGTCTGCCTTCTTGTTTCTTGATTCCCTTTTTGTTTGTGTGTTCAGGTGGGAAACTACCTCCGCATGTTCAGAGGCTCCCTGTATAAAAGATACCCGTCATTATGGAGAAAACTGGCGTCAGTAGAAGAGAGGAAGAAAATTGTGGAGTCGTCACACGGTCAGTAGAGTTCAGCCGTCACACATCTGCAGCTGGGTGGAGATTCAAAGCTCTGAATCCCGTCATTATGTGTCTCCTCTAACATAAAAGGCTCCTGCACTGAGGAATTATGGACTATAGACTCTGTTAATTGCTGTTATTGAATAGAACAAAAGAAAGAGAGTAACAGTTATTGTTCTGGAAAATGTGACGTAATGAAAGTAATCCTCATCTGCTTCACAATATGCAAATTTCAGTTTTAAAGATGAGAAAATAAACATGGCATGTAAAGCAAAATGCTGACTCTGACTGATTGTTAAATGCATTTATTAGCTTTCAAAGTCGACAGTAACACAGTTGATCCCACATCCACAGTTTGTCTCTGCTGCAGTTGTTTCTCTGCTGATTTCTAATCTTGCTCTTGTCGCTCAGATCACGGCTACACTCAGCTGGCCACCAGTGTGACTCTGCTGAAGGCCTCGGAGGTCGAGGAGATCCTGGAAGGAAACGATGAGAAGTACAAAGCTGTGTCCATCAGCACCGAGCCCCCCGCCTACCTCAGGTACCCCGCCTCAGTCACAGCTGCAAACTTTAAAGCGCTCTTTGCTTAATTCGACTAATTAAACAGTTAACACTGTTAACATGTTCTTTATGTGTTTGAATCACATGGAAAAGGTTTCTCTGGACGTGTAGTTTCTGCAAAAGAGCAAATTATCATAAAAGTAATGTAAAGTTCTGTAATTAATCTGACAGTGTATTGTTGCAGACTTTAAGAAGCTGTCAGTTCTGCAGTGGAATAAAAATCAAGAAAAAGGATCTGAAATGCTGCTTTTCAGCACAATGTGACAATTATGCATAACACCTCAAACCTAAGATGCATAATTGCAGAAAAATAAAACTGGGAGCATGCAGGAAGTGGACAGACTCGGATTTTACCATTGCAATGCTTGTAAAATGTCATTTATTCTCTTGTATTAATCCGCCTCGTTGTGTCTCCAGGGAACAGAAGGCGAAGAGGAACAGTCAGTGGGTTCCCACGCTGCCCAACAGCTCTCACCACCTGGACGCCGTGCCGTGCTCCACCACCATCAACCGCAGCCGGCTGGGCCGAGACAAGAAGAGGACCTTCCCTCTGTGGTGAGCAGCAGCACGTCACTCAGGAGCTGTTTCCTTCACAGAATATCAGTGCACATTTTAAAGATTCACATGAGAAAACGTTGATAGAAAATGTATCTTTTTCTAAAAAATAGTTGATGCACTAAATGGGAACAGTTTAATGTTTATTAAATGACTGATCAGCTGTTTCTGCTGACATGAAAGAACCATTTTAAATTGCCTAATTTATATATTTAATTTTCTATACCCTGAAGATATATTTTCTTTCACAGGGGACCAAAGTTTTCTGATTAGCAACTTGTTTTTTTATTATTTTTATTCACTTTTGCTCAATCTTCTTCTTCTTCTCCTGTTTTCTGACGGATTAGCCTAAAACTTCACATCACACTGCCACCTGCTGACCAAAGGACGTTACTGCAGCTTTGTTTATTCGCTCTAAACCAGCTGCAAAAATTAAACCAATGCAACATCTTAGAGTTTCTCCTCAAATTTTATGTCTTTAATGGAAACACGCCTGCTGTTACCTTTCATACAAACACTCAACATTTTACTATAAAGTGAGCAGTAATTTGAGAATTTGTGCACTTATTCATCATCAACTTTTTACATAAAAAATGCTGTTTTCCAGCCTCTTTCTTTTCTTTGTCTTTTATTATATTGGGCTGAATATATTTGGGTATCAGACAAACAAAACAAAGACGTCAGTTGATTCGCTGGGGTCGACATTTTTCACTATTTTCTGGCAAATTTATTAAAAAGGAGACTAATTGTTAGTTGCAACCTTACAAAAACAAAAGGTTCAATATAAATCAAACAATTTTTGTGCAGTAATTAAATATACTTCACAAAAAATCAGCACAATCCCAACTTTTTTACTTGGACTTTTTATCATTTCAGCAGCAGTCAGTAAGTTTTTCCCCCCGTGTTTGTTTTGTCTTTGTCCAGCTTTGACGACCACGATCCAGCAGTGATCCACGAGAACGCCACTCAGTCTGAGGTCCTGGTTCCGATCCGTCTGGACATGGAGATCGAGGGTCAGAAGCTCCGAGACGCTTTCACCTGGAACATGAACGGTAACGTCGTAGCATCAGATATTCCCTCATTAGTGCTGAACATTTTCAGTGTTACAGCAGCAAAAACAGAAAGAAGCATCAATAAAACAACAATATATAGTCAATAAACAATACATATGTAAATATTAATGCTAACTGATCCCTTCTCCTGCTCTGTTTCTGACCTTCCAGAGAAGCTGATGACGCCGGAGATGTTCGCTGAGATCCTGTGTGACGACCTGGACTTGAACCCGCTGGCCTTCGTCCCGGCCATCGCCTCCGCCATCCGCCAGCAGATCGAGTCGTACCCGACGGACAGCATCCTGGAGGAGCAGACGGACCAGAGAGTCATCATCAAGGTACGAGCTGCTTCTGTAGTTACTGAACTATTTAACATATGACCTTTTTCTTTATGTGCCACACAGTGTTTTCACTGTTTCTGTTGTTGCAAGGCAATGATTTACAGTGTGCTTAGCTTTCAGATGGTTTTTATTTCATATTTCTTTGTGCTACAGTAGCTTAAAAGTTTGATAAGTATTTCTTTTATCATGTTGTTTAGATTTCTTTTAAATATCTTCATGGATTCTAGGGGAAAAGGCAGATCTCTACAGTTAAGGCCACAGGTTTTTATTCCGTGTCTCTGTCTGTTTTAGAGGCTGAGAAATAAAGGATTTAGGAAACGTGTTTTTGAGGAGAACTTTTGTCTCAATGTTTTTTGTGTTCCAGTTGAACATCCATGTGGGGAACATCTCCCTGGTGGACCAGTTTGAGTGGGACATGTCAGAGAGGGAGAACTCTCCGGAGAAGTTTGCCCTGAAGCTCTGCTCCGAGCTCGGCCTCGGCGGAGAGTTCGTCACCACCATCGCTTACAGCATCCGCGGCCAGCTGAGCTGGCACCAGAGGACGTACGCCTTCAGGTACCGTCTCCCAGCCTCACATCCAGGCCTGTTTCCCCTAAACATCCAAGCAGAATTTAAAAATGTTTTTAGGTTTCAGAGATTGTGACAGAATTTCCAGAAAATAGTCACAAAAAGAGTGAAATACTGCATGTTTACTGCCTCTGCAAATGGTACAAGTTGGTTGAGAGAAACAGCAGGTGGCGCTAATTCTCCACTCAGGTGCTTTTAAATCAGGGCAGAAGAAGAAAAAGACACAAGGAGAGTGAGATACATTTGGAGCTGTTAATGAAAGGAAAAAGCATTATTTCATGTTCTCCTTCTATAAGGAAAATAAAAGAATTTATGGAGTAATTTACCAAACTAAAAGTGGATTTAGTGTTTAGTTATTCTTTTATTTTAAAGCAGAAACACTAAGCAGGACATCTAACAAATACAGTTCTAATGTCAGGGTGTCCCAGCAAAGACATTATTTTCTCATCATAAACAGACAAAACAAACTGTTAGAAACTTCTCAGACTGTTGGTTTCTGTCTGCTGTCGCTGCATCTAGAAGCTTCGTGCAAACCAAGGAGAAATGCATGATGGGTAGTCCTAGGAGGGCGCATACAATTAAGGCTTAGAGATCTTTCCTGCATGTCTTCCCCATTCACTCTGCACTATGTATCACTATTGAATTTGGCCCAAAAAACAACTTTAGAAAGAGAAATGCATGATAACAGGTGCAGCCGAGCTGTTCTCCAGTGCTGAAGAAAGGTCTGGCCCTGTGAGAGCTTTTATTTTGAAAAACAGAGAGAACAGGATGAATTTTCATCACTGTGTCCAACCTTGTAGCTGTAATGTGGATATTCACAGTAAGAATGAAACGCTGAAGTAAATATTTTAACATTAAGAATAAACAAAAAGAAAGCTATTATTTTTATCACATTTTGAGAAGGATGGAAAAGTGGAAAAGTTTACGATGATGCAGTGTATAAATGTGTCATGTTGTTGTTTACGTTTTGCACCAGTGATGTAGCTGCGTGACCTTTGACCTTTCTTCTGTCTGTCTCCCCTGATGTGTTTTTGACTGAAGCTGAACGAGGTTAAATGAAGGTCTTGTTTGGTGTTTTTTGGGTGAAATGTTGCCGACCGTCTGCTGTCTGAGTGTGAAGGATGTGAAGTGATGAAATATTTCCAAACCCAGACAGAAACGCTGACCTCCGTCACAGCTGGACGAAATGTTTTGATAGCGTTTATTTTCCTGCTGATTTCAGGACGCTGAGTGAGGATTCGTGATGTGCAAAGTCACAAAAAGTTCAGATCTCAGGCTTTTACTTTTTCTTTATTCGATCCAGTTTGGATTTAAAATATCCCCAAGCTCAGTAATGTGGTTTTCTTTCATCTCGTCTTTGCTTCCGTTTCTTATGCAGGACGTCAAATATATGTGATAAATGTTTTAGTCACATGTCATAATATGTAGTTACTGTAACAGAAACGATGTCTTTGAAGCTTCAGCTGCAATTTCAGGATGAAAAATCAACTCCAGGTTTCCCAAAAATCCTAAAACATTCGCTCTGAGCTGCAGCAGAGAGAAACCAGACGGATGTGATTCAAAGTGTTTTTGATTGTTTGTGTTTTTGTTGTTGTTTTGCAGTGAGAACCCGCTACCCACAGTGGAGATCGCCATCAGAAACACGGGCGACGCCGACCAGTGGTGCCCCCTGCTGGAGACGCTGACGGACGCAGAGATGGAGAAGAAGATCAGAGATCAGGACAGAAACACGAGGTGAGAGTCGCCGGGTTCGGTGCTGTGCACGTCTGCCTCTGTATCTGGTTAAATAAAGGTTAATAGAATAAAGTTAAATATATGGTGCAGGTGAACAGACCTGCACACCACAAACACATCAGTCTAGTTTGTCTTTATAGACGAATTAGATTAATTTTCCTGAATAAATGTTTGGACTGTTTCTGATCTTTTCCTTGTTTTGTTGAACCAACATTTCAAAACTGTCAGGCGGTCATAGAAGAATATGAAAAACAGAAAATAATAACACTTTAATATGTAATTTTCTTTTAAAGAAATGACTTAAAACGATCAATCGATGATCAACAAGTTCCTGATTAATTTCTGTTATCTGACGAATCGTTGTACAAAATCATTGCATATTAAGTGGGAAGTTTTGTGTTATTTTTAGGAAACTCTCCAGGAAATTATGAGGAATTACAGATTATTTGATGGTTTTATTTACAGAAACTGTAGACAACAATCTTTTTTTATCATAAATAGTCATTTATGTTATTATCAAAGACAAAATATCAGACATATCCTGGTATTAATTTGAAGATTTTCATGGCAATTTGTTGAAATATCAAAGCTTTTTTAATATAAGCCGTTTTTATGCATATATATAATTTATTTGATTTAATAATTAATATTAATAATTTAAGCTTGAGTTGTAATATCTACCTAATTTTAATATTTTTTATTTATTTATTTTCTTTATTAATTTGAAGGTCTTTTTGATTAATTTGAAGATTTATTTTAATGGTAATTTGTTGAAATATTAAAGTTTTTTAATATTACCCATTTTTATGTATATATTTATTATTGATTTAATTGAAAAATTAAAGTTTGTAACTGTTTGTAACTGTTTGTAACCGTCACATGCTGCAGCGGTTTGTTTGTGTTGTTTGTTGACGCTCTGTCCCGTTCCCTCTGCAGGCGAATGAGGCGGCTGGCGAACATGGCGCCCGCCTGGTAGGAGCCGCGGCGTCGCAGCGTCGGCGCCCCCTGCAGGAATCAGTGCTCGTCTTGATTGAGGTATGACGCTCCGCCGGCCACAGGCGCCCTCCATCGCGCGCCGGACGTCTTTATTCTGCTCGACCGGGTCCTCAGTCAGCCGTTCACCATTTCATTCTTTAATTTTTATTATCAATGTTAATATTTTGTTCTGTTTGGCAAAGCGCCCCCTCCTCCGGTAGAAAAACCCTCGTGTTTCCCTTCCGATTCTCGGTGTGGAGAAGCTGCTCGCTCACTTTGACCACTGACTCTCTTTACCTGACCAGAGGGAGAAGAAACCACAGCCAGTCTCAGATAATATATTGTTATGTTGTATTTGTTGTCTTTTTGTACATTTTAATAATTCTTACAAAATAAAAAAAAAGTGAAAGAGCTTGATGTGCCGCCTCGTTATTACCTGTTGGTTTGTCTGTCTGTCTGTTTGTTTGTGTTCAAAATAACTCAAAAAGTTCTGCACGGATTCAGATGAAATGTTGGGACAACATGTGTGTTTAGACGAGGAACAGGTGATTAGATTTTGGTGGTTATCTGGAACACCATCTGGAATTTATAATGTGAATTCATATTATTGTGTTTATGTGCATTATTTCTCCATTTAAAGGCTGATTTGCATCGTTTTCTGTCCCCTAATGATCTTCCTGTAGAGAAATTCTCTGAACATCTTTGTTTCTTGACTCATATTTCTCAGCAGCTCTGTGTTTTGAGTGTTTTGTTGCTGCTGTCCCACACAGACGTGTTTGCATGTTGTTGTGCTAAGCAATTTCCATTTTGTCCCTTCAGTGTTTGACCCACAAAGGCAGCGGGTGAAAGTGCAGAGTGTGCAGACGGGGCTGATGGGATTTCAGGCCGTCGGCAGTTCTGTGAACCGACAACAGTTATAATGTTTGTCCTGCGCCGCTCTGTTCCTCCAGGGCAAAGTGCAGATGTTAAAACTGGTCAGAAATGACAGTTTGAAGATGTTTCAAGCTGTTTTTTACCTCTTTTCCCCAGCTCTAATGTGCAGCATTAAGATACTTTAACATGTTTATGATCACAACAATGAATTACCTTTTTTAAACAGTCGTCTCTCCTCATTTTTCAGTTTGTGCAGCCTCACTTCTTAGAGATGCAAGCGTGATACATGAGGAAAGAGGCGCCACGAAGAAGCATTTCACAGAATCAGAAGCCAGGAGGTAACGTTCAATGCACTTTAATGTAAACATCAGATTCAGTTCTCATGCAGCAGAACGTCGTGGCTCATTGCCAGTTATTTCGGCACATTAAAGGCTCCTAAACAACATGAATGTCCTTTCATGGACGGCCTGTCCACAGATCTTCAGTCTGCTCAGTGCAGACAGTGATTCACACCTTAAGTTTACAGCTGCATGCTGTGCAGAATCACAATGAATGCACCCGAACACACATATGTGAGATTCTGAGCTGTCATTAAAAAAAATGTAATATGATGCTCGGTGCAGCTGCAGCAACTGTTCATTTCCTCATTTTTTATACGCCACACATGGAGAAAGAAAAGGATGCACCTGAACTCTCTGTTTAGATGCTTTCTATGAATTCAGGATGAGATTTCCACCTCACATGCAGGAAAACAGGAGATGAAGAGAGGAATTAGAAGAACATTCGGGCATCTGGCTCCTATGATTTCTGTTGAGCAAGGGAAGATAATTCTTGACCTTTAATGTGATTTTCGACAGAATAATCTCAACTCAAAGGCCAATTTACTGGCTTTCTCAACATCTCAGTGTTTTTGGAAATGGGTCAGTTTCTCCTCTTGTAGAATCACCAGTTAGGCCTCTGATAAAGACCATGAGATACAGTTGGAAGCTTAAAAGAAAAAGCAAGGAAGTTGGACCTTTAGTGTTTTCTTGTAATCACAAAACGTTTCTCTTACAGTCAAAACTTCAGTGCATTTACTCTCATTATAAAACATTTGAACAGCTTAATGTAAAAAGTATTTAAAATCCTGATTTGTTTACATTCTAGCATTCTTCTTCACTGTTTTTATTGGCGTGTTGCTGCATTTCTGTCGGCAACAAGTTGGCAAAAGTTTGTGCAAGAACCGACTTTACTGGGTAGTGATGAAATAATAATAACTGCGTCTGTTCTTCTTCTACCCAAATGTATTTTGTTATTGCTTATTTAATTAATATTTTTTGTGCCTTCAGCCGTCCCTGTGCTGCTGTGATGACACTCCACATCGTCTGGGTTAAAAGTCGTCCATTGATTCTTCATCCTGACTTGCAGTTCAGTCCTTAAACGTCTCCAAACGAGCTCCACAGATCCACAGATCCACGTCTTCTGACTCTGATTAACTTCTCCTGATCTCTGCTCCTGTTAGAGCTCCGGCTCCTCCTCCTGCTGCTCCTCTCTGGGGGGACGGTAGTCTGGGTCCTCCGGCCGGTCGAACAGGGTCCGTCTGAGGAGAGAACAGAGTCCACGTGATGGTAACAAAGAAAACTCTTTAAATCCAGACAGTTTTCTCTTGTTTAATGTTCTGGTTCTTACAGGAGTTCTGGTGTCGTCAGCAGCTTCCTTCCTCCCGGCTGGTTTGGAAACACGTCTTCTAAGAAGTAATACATGTGACCCACACTGATACCTGGGGACACAAAACAATCATCTACAACAAAGGCAGCCTTTTATATATATATACAAATTTAATTTTATCTGTGAGCTGCATTTTTTTTCAGTTTTATTTAGTTATAATTAAGTTTTTTTTTTTTATTTTTT
>CAFUXE010001289.1:151365-165081 GCA_903364295.1 Serranus cabrilla
GGGAGCCACTTGTAGCACAAGAAAGAAAGAAGAAAGTCAACACTGCAGATTCCTTTAAAATGCAACAGATTAAATACTTGCATTCGTGCCAAAAAGTGAAACCAAACCGACTCAGTTTGCACCAAAAACTTCCTGAAAACTTTTTTTTTGTGTGTGTGTTTCGACTCAAGTGGAAAGAAAAAGAAAGAGGAAAAAGAGGAGATCAGACTCACCGGAGCCCCCTTGTACCTGCCGGGTCCTCGCACCGGGACACAAAGCGAGCTGTGCAGGCACTGCAGCGCGAGGACGCAGCAGCACACGAGCAGAGAAGTCCGCATCCTCGGCGCCGTCCGGAGCCGCTGCTGCCGCTGGAGGAGGTGGTGGAGGAGGAGGAGGTGGAGGAGGTGCTGCTGCTGGAGGAGGTGGAGGAGGAGGTGCTGGAGGTGCTGCTGCCGGTGCACACGCAGGCTGGATTTGGCGCAGCTGTGAGCGGTGCGCAGCGGCTCCCTCTCTTTAAATAGACTCTGATTTCTTTGTTCTCCTAAAGGTTTTTTTTTTTCCTGCACATACACTTTTTTTTCTTACAGCCCAGGGCTGATAATACCACCCGCTCCCATGTGACTCTTAACCCTTTCTCTGCCGCAGCAACTCGAAACAGATGATGGCTCTGCGCTTTTTTTTCAGCCACCTGAGGCTCGAAGAAACACAATATTAATTTGTTTTTATAAGTATAAAAAAAAACACACTTTTACCACTTTAAACGCCGTTAAAGCTCCGTGTCAGAGCCTGTGCTGACAGGCTCACTGCAGCAGCATCTATAGACATATTATAGGATTATTATAAGAGTATTAAAGAACACAGAAGCCTTCAGGGGAAACTCACCAGCAAACCACTGAACAAGTCTGTTCAAACTCTTTTTATATCAGCATATAGCTACAGTAACCATGTGTGAGTTAACTTCTTCACTTTGACCTTACACCAAAAATTAACATTTTATTATTCTGTAAAATAAAAGCACATCCTGTATCTCCAAAAGTGTTTTAATGTAGTTTATAAAGTCCAAGAAGTAGAGTCAATCAAGCTGTTGTGCAAAAAATGAGAAATCACCAGATATGGAGAGTTTGAACTGGACAGAGACTCATCATGCTGCTAGGAGTGAAACTCAGGTGGTAAATAACAATAAAAAAATAAGAAATACTGTCATTAACGTGTGTTTAAACTCCCTCCAGATACCCAACACTTCCAAATTCCCAGAATAAACACAATAAATGCGCCCTGAG
The DNA here is from genome assembly GCA_903364295.1 of Serranus cabrilla. Classification (NCBI taxonomy): domain Eukaryota; kingdom Metazoa; phylum Chordata; class Actinopteri; order Perciformes; family Serranidae; genus Serranus; species Serranus cabrilla. Next base: position 152,625 of record CAFUXE010001289.1, read on the forward strand.
TTTAACTTTTTGAGAAATAATCTTAATACTAACAGTTGATTTCAGTGCTTCACACTTCTGTAACATTACGACTCAAAATGAAAACAAAATGTAAAAAGAATTGATGCACCTCGGAGCAAAACTATTCATCAAAGTAACATATAAAGTCCCTCCATTTACCTGAAACTCCCAATTTTGCAGAATAAATGAGAAAATGAATCTTTGTTTACCATTTAGAGAAATAATCTGATTACTAACAGTCGATATCAGTCTCACGTCTCTCACGATGACAAGAAATCTGACAAATCGTCTGTTTTACTCCCATCGTTCTTCTTCTTTACTCCTCAGCCTTGTGCCTACATTACCCACAATGCAACTCAAGTGACATCACATGAGGTCATTTATCAGTCTTAGAATCTACATCAGTTTTAAAGCATTTCAGTGCAAATGTTCAGGACAAAATCCCTCCTTTAATAGATGAATATGTGTTCCTGTGAACGCTGTCAGTCAGAGGATTAGCTTAGCTTAGCATAAAGACTTGAAGCAGATGGGAACAGTTAGCCTGGCTCCGTCCAAAGATCAGAAATCCACCAACCAGCACATTATATCTGCTATGTAATCTGTACAAAGCGACCAGCTGAGGAGCTGCAGATGTTCTGATGTCTGAGTTGTTTGTCAAGTCTCAGCATGTAACGCCCCTCAAAGGGCCATAAATTATATACGACACATTTCTATTTCTGTACGAATTAAACCAACAAGACATAACGTGAATATAGGTGAGCTGATTGTTGCACATTCTGAGATAAACTAACAACCTTTTTTTTTCCTCCTTTAATTCTCAGAATATAAAGAAACATGGAGGAATCAGGATCAGCTGCTGAGACGCCTGCTGCAGGTCCCCGTCCCTCCGTCCCTCCGTCCCTCGGACCCTCCGACCCTTTGTGCTGTGAGTCAGTTTGAGATCATTTCTATAATTACAACCACTAATGGCAGTAAAGAATTTCGCAGAGCTTTCCTGTGTAATGGCTGTCAGGTTTCTGAGAAATAAAAGGGGCTCTAATAAAGCGGGCGAGCCTTCACCTCCCTCAGTAATGACAGAGGAAAGGGAAAGGAAGCAGAAGAAGAAAGTGACACCTTTCATTTCTGGGCTGTAATTCATGTTCCTGGGTGCACATGTGTGGCACACACTGAGGTTAATTAGAGTTCCAGCTCACGCTGCGTCGGTCAGACGTCTTCACCCTCTTATTTAAGTTGTTAGTGTGTTTGGTGACATCACACAGAAACACAATAACATGTAATAATGAACACGTTCCTGTTTTTAGCAGTTATACAACACACAGACGCCAAACTGTGTCCACAAATAACAGCAACCAGCGAAGGATTTTCACTGTTTAATCTGTAGTTTGACTGTAAAATACTGCAGTATTCTTTTAACGACGGCCACTAGAGGGCGCCGTCAACAATACACATACATACAGCAGCACAACGAATAAAAACAACCTGCTGCACCTACCGGCAGGCGGAGATATTCTTCTGTATTTGTTCAATGAAACGTTAAAAAAAGGCAGAAATAAAGTTGTGTTACAGTGATCTGAACAGTATTCAGATATCTAAGCATCTTCAAAAAATATTAGGACCTCAAAAACTTAAAGAAAAGGTAATAAACCGGCCTAAAATAAAATAAATAAAAACACAAAGTCCTGAAAAACTGACCAAATGGAATGGGATCTAAACATCTTCTAAAAACATATAAAATGTATATTATATATTCATCAACATTTTTTTAAATTTAATAAAACACCCTAAAACTATTCTTAAATATATTAAAGTAATTTAAAGACAAAAATATGAATTACAAATATAAGAATTAAATGAATAAATAAAAAATATAAAGCCCTAAAAAATGTAAAAAAGGTAGAAATCTAAGCGTCTTCTAAAAAAATATAAAAATAATTAAAGACCTCAAAAACGTTTTTAATTTAATAAAATGCCTGAAAAATATTTCTAAATATATTAAACTAAATTAAAGACAAAAAATTAAATAAATAAATAAAACCTTAAAGGTCTTAAAAACAATAGCAATGCATATACAATTAATGAATAAAAATTAACTAAGTAATAATAATAATTTAAGAATGAATTTGCTGCCATGTAAAACCACGTTTTTCTAAGAAGTCAGCTGAACCAAGAGGTTTTTTTTTAAATAATTTGCTCCAAAGAATTACAAAAAACAAGAACAATCACATTATAAAAATACTGGACAAAAAAGATAACAACAAAAGAACATCAAACAGGTGAAAATATGATAAATAAAGTGAGTAAATGACTTGGCAGGATGTAATAAACGGATATATTGTGGATCATAATGACCAGAATACAAACTGTGATGTTGAAACATTGTATTGCACATGATGGTAATAATATGAATCATTAATTCCTCCCTGTGGGACGGATGGTTGCTGTTTTCTTGCAACATTCAAAGGAATTCAGGACATTGCAATTGAAAAAAGTTGTCATTTCTGTTTGATCGTCGTTTTGTTTCAGATTAAACTGGACCGATGAGATCACTGCAGCCCGAAGCGTCCGAGAGTTTCAATCTCACTGTGTTTCTGATCTGCAGCAGGTCTGTTCTCTCACTCTGAACTCTCCACAAACTCTGTCTGTAACCTGCGCCGGCCATTGTCTTCACGTGAATTACATAAACAAGCTATCTCGTGTTCCCCACAGATGGTCCCAATACATTTTCCTCCTCAGTTCTTTTTACGAGCGGTGGCAGCGCTCCAACACATGACAGCAGCTCTCAATTAGAGCAGAAACACGCCTCGAAATCAGGACCCCAGCCTCTGCCAAGTCCCATAAACACACAGGAATCTGCGTGAGTGACACTGGTGCCGGGACATGTTGAAAACATAACGTGCTGATGAAGCGCAGGGATGTAATTTAAAGCACAAAGCAGGACTCCCATTCAAAGTAATGGTTAAACATGCTGAGTGTGCAGTTACACGAGGGGAAGGATCTGCAGGTGCAGCCAGAGAGAAGATTTAAAAGTTTAAATGTGGAAAACGAAGGAAAAACAAAGCACAAAGCTTCCAGTTGTGTTAGTGATCTGGACAGATGTGGAAGAAGTATTCAGGGATCTAAACATCTTAAAGAAAAGGTCATAAAATGGCCTAAAATCTTTCTAAATATATAAAAGTCAATTAAGGACTAAAATAAATAAAAACACAAAAACCTTTAAAAATAAACAAATGGATAAAAAATATTAAATGTATATTATATATTTATATGATAAATATGATTTATCAAAAACGTTTCTTTATTTAATAAGATACCCTATTAATTAATTAAAGAAGAAAGAAAATGCCCTAAAAATATTTATAAATATATTAAACTAAATTAAAGGCAAAAAACGAATAAATCAATAAATTAAAAACATAAAGCCCTGAAAAAATCATAAAAAAGGTAGAAATCTAAGCATCTTCGACAAAAAATATAACATTAATTAAAGACCTCAAAAAAAAAAAATTTTATTTGATAAAATGGCCTAAAAATATTTCTAAATATAATAAACTAAATTAAAGACAAAAAACTAATAAATCAATAAATTGAAAACATAAAGCCATGAAAAAAATTGTTAAAAAAATATATAAAATTAATTCAAGACCTCAAAAATCTTTTTTGAGTTAATAAAATGCCCTCAAATATTTCGGAATATATAAAACTAAATTAAAGACAAAAAGGAATTAATAAAAAACTTAAAAACGGTATAAAATTAATGAATAAAAATTAACTAAATAATAAAAATTAAAAAAATGTATTTGCTGAACCAAGAGTGTTTTTTAAATAATTTATTTATCTTCAGAAGGAGAAAAATATGATCATTCTTCAGTTTATTACAAACATTCAACATCTGGAGTTACGTGTTTTTAACTGGACTGAAGTCAGTGTGATGTTCAGTATCTACGCAGTAAAACTTTCCCTGAGCGAGCTCAGCTGAAACCTGAAGCTCTGAAAGCTCTTTTTATTGTGATATGTCGGATGAAACCCCTGATTTATCGCTCAGATCACAACGTAAATGTTGTCGTAATAATAAAGATCCTAATCTGACGTGTGTGTGTTGTGGCGCTGAAGCTGGAGATGTTTTCAGAGTTTCCATCTGACGCAGCAGCTGTTTGTCACGCGCAGGTTATCACGGCGCACAACAATAAAACACAGCGCGAGACTTTCCGCTGAGTAATGCGTGTGTGTGTGTGTGTGTGTGTGTGTGTCTCTGTGAGTCTTTGAGGTTGTTTTGTTTTGAGTTTCTTGTTGTTTTGCAACTTCTTGCAGTTAGTTTTTTAGTCGTATTCAGATTTCTACATGTCAGCATCTCTCTGTTGTTGTTTTGCATCTTTAAAGTTTTCTTTTTCTTTTTTCTTTTTTCACAATTTTGAAGCTGTTTTACATCTTTTTATAGATCTTTTAGGAGGCATTTTGTATCTTTTTGTAGTTGTTTTGCAGCTTCTTGTAGTTAGTTTTTGTCTTATTCAAATCTCTATATTTTAGCATCTTTTTGTTGTCGTTTTGCATCTTTTATAGTTGTTGTTTTTTTTACTTTTTCACAATTTTGTAGCTTCTTATACTTCGTTTTTGTCCTTTTCACATTTTTATAGTCATTTTGCAATTTTTTTTGTCGTTTTGCTTGTTTCTGTAGTGGTTTTACATCTTTATGTACACATTTAGCATCTTTTTGTACACCTTTAGCATCTTTTTATAGTCGTTTTTTTTACTTTTCCCAATTTTTTTTAGTAATTTTGCATCTTTCTGTAGTTGTTTTGTGGTTATTTAGATTCTCCTCTTTAACTGTGTTTCTCTTTGAGTGACACTTTGGATCCCTGAGATCACTTTCATCTTTCAGGGAAAATCCCAAAGCTGATTATAAAGACCAATATTATGGCTGATATGGACATATTTTAATGCATAAAGTTCTTTAACTTCACTGTGTTTCCTCTCAGCCTGTGACTTTCGCTGACGTTAATCAGTTAATATGAAAGCTCCCATTGCTCCTGTTGAAATGGTGCATTTGTTGAGGACTATTTTCAGCGGCGGATTAAATTTGTTGTATTTGTAGCAGTTAAAACAAACTACCTGTGTTTATTGTAATGAATGGACATATAAACCCTGATTGTGTTGGTTTTTGTGTTTGAATTGGATTGAATTTAAAAACAGACTGTCGCCAGACGTCATCAGCGTCTCTCTGAAAGCGTCCTGTGGCTGAGTTGCAGGGTGGTCTGCTGGTTAAACAGGTTGTCCGGTCATAAAAAAGGTCACAGGTTTGATGGCTAATGTGTCCATCAACCGCCATGTGTCCCTGCACCAAACACTGAGCCATTGTGTAGAGCCGGGACTTCAAACCTCTGCAGACGACTGAAAACTTTTCAGTGCCAACGTCCAGCAGTAAAACTGAGACATGTGATATAAGTTTGATCTGAGCTCACAGATTCATATCTGAGGCTCCACATCGCAGCGATACTCGACCTTAACGAGGAGGTTCGAGGCGAAATCACCGGCTTCCTGTCATTACCAAACCTCCTGTTTAAAGTGAACCAAGTTTAGCCGCAACCGGCTGCCTAAGAAATCCATTTTTCATTCGGCTGGTTATGGGTTCGTGTCAGCCGCACTTCTCAAAACAAAGACCACATGTGTCCGTTTAATGCAAACCAGACGCCAGAGCATCAGCTGCCTGAGAAGCGGCCCTGTGGGGGGGTGGAGGGGCGGGGGGGTTATTAGTGGTTGAAGGCTTTAACCCTGGTTCTTTACCTTCTGCCGTGACCCCGGCTGACCCCTGGCAGGCCTCGCCACAACAAAAGGGCCAAAGGGGCGACAGGGCGGGCAGAGCCGGGAGGCGCGTGCTGCTGCAGCCACATCAGGAGTTTGTGTGATTGGAGAGTTTTGGTTTAAATCTTTAGCTTCAGGGACGATTAGCTCGACTTCACTGTGGGATAAACATCTGCAGCTGGTCAGAAGGTCTCACACTATTTAATGAAAAGTTACTTTTATAAGTGTTTTTGCAGTGGTAATTCTATCTCACTTGTATTATTGTAGCAACAGAATGTGTTAATATCGTAAAGTTTAGTTATTACAAGACATAAAAACACTTTACTAAAGATCTCAGATGTTTTAGAGACGGTAGGATCTGTGTCTTGTGCTTTCAAAATCTGCAGAGGTGTTCGTTTATAATGACCTTGAGCTTTATTTATTTCTAAATCCTCTAAGGCAGCACTTTGATATTCTGACTCACACACACACACACACACACACACTGTAAATTGACATCCCACTCAGCTGATCAGGCCTCTACTGACCTCTGCTGGTGAAGAGGAGGAACTGCATGGACATACTGCTTTACACACACACACGCACACACACACACTGAGAAAGTCAAAAGTTCAGACACACTATCATTTAATGTGTTTTTTTTATTATTATTATACTTTCTACATTGTAGATTAATATTAAACAAAGAAGTGTTAAACAAACCAGAATATGTTTTATATTTCAGGTTCTTTTGCTTCGATCTCAAACGCATCAAGAAGGAAGAAATTCCACAAATTAACTCCTGACGAGGCGCACCTGATAATCAAAACCTTCCAGGTGAGCAGCTCAGGAAGCTGACAGGGAATAACAGAAGAATATAAAACATATTCTGGTATGTTTAACACTTTATTACTACATAATTCCACATGTGTTCTTTCATAGTTTAAATCTGCAATGCTGAAGAAACACTGACTGGTGCTGTGTGTTCCTGCAGGCCTGCAGCTGCTGCAGCAGCAGTCAGACGGTGGCTGTGGCTCCACTCGGGTCCTCAGCGCTCCGGGCTGCTGTGTTTGTGTTTGTCCCCTCTGAGCCTCTCTCTCAAGCTCTTGTTGGAGCAGGTGAGGAGGGCTGCAGAGGCCACGCAGTAAAAAGACAAGCCGAGGAAGAGCACGTCCGCGCTCAGCCCGGACGCAAAGACGGCATGGAAGTAGTAGAGGGAGAGCAGCGTGTGTCTGCACAGGTGGACCACCAGCCGCAGCGAGGTGGGGAGCATGACCATCAGGGGCATCAGGGTGAGGTAGCAGATGAAGGTGATCACGTAGATGTTGACATCAACCCAGGAGGGGAACCGAGGATTCCTCAAGGCACAAGCAGCCTCGTCCGTCATGTTTGCAACAAGGGTTTTACTTTGGAAATGGAGGAAGAAGAAAGGTGTGAACATCACGCAGGAGGTCAGCAAGGTCACCACCAGGGTGGTGCTCAGGAAGGAGGAGATGTTGTCCTTGAGCGCCCTGAAGAGAGCCGAGGAGAAGCTCAAAACCCTCGTGCAGTAGAGGATGCTGAGCGCGGCGACAGACCAGAAGCTGACGGAGCTGCTGCTGAGCCACACGAACAGCAGCACGCAGAAGAAGAGCGGTAAATCCGGCCAGCAGAGCACGCCGGCCCAGACGGACGCCACCAGGACGAAGGTGGAGGTCTGCAGCAGGACGTTGCTCAGCGAGATGGAGCAGATGATGACGGCCACGGTTTTCACACCTCCGGACCCCCGCTGGCTCACCAGCATGACCCAGAGGTTGAAGGCGTTGGCGAGCACGCCCAGGACCAGCAGGAGGGCGGTGCCGCACAGCGTCAGGGCTGCAGATCCAGGCATGGCTGCAGAGGCCCGGCGGAGATGGATCCTGCTGCTTCCTCCCGGGGGCCTCGGAGCAGAATGACATGCTCACAGGAAATGAAAATACCCAGCATGCAAATCTGTTTCCCTCAAGTCACCAGTGAATGCTGCTGCATCTGAAAACAGAAATTAAACATCACTTAGATAGGACGCCGTGCTGCTGCGCTCATTAATAGAACAGACCATGACTTTAAACTGAGCAATTACAGATTTTCAGGTTTTCCTGAAGTGTTTTTAGTGTTGGATATATGTCTGTGATCATTGTCATAATGATGTTGCTGTTATATCATTCATGCTGCAATGTTTAGATTTTATCCCTCAGCTCTGAGGTCAAGGCGTTTAGATTTGAACAGGTTTAATTTCCTTTTTTTATATATATATATACATATATATCTGATGTAACACAAACAAACAGCAGTTAAGTACAATGTAAAATATAAAGCACATGTTCTTGAGGGCAATTCAACTTTTATTTTTATGGATTTGTCAGGACAAAAGTAATGCCATCTGAGCCTGACTAAAGAATTAAATAAACAGCTAAATACGTGAAACATTATGAGATACATAATTATGATAATCTTTATTTAAATAGCACATAGAAAACAAATAGAGATTTTAAGATGCTACTGGGGCAGTGGTAGTATCTATTTTCACATTTATTAATATATATTATCTTATTTGTACAGAATGAGCAATAAGTATCAGTAACTGAATAATTTTCAGTCATTATTTATAATTATTCTGTGGATTTGTTGATAGTTCATTTTTGAAAAGTTTAGACATTCCCGAGCAGTCCCTGAAAGCAGCATTCCGCCCGAAACTGGAATACATTTGTAACATTTTGTCGTGTTGTATTATATGTTATTTTATTTTGTACAGAATATATAATCAATAGTTATCAGTAAGTGAGCAATTATCAATAATTGTCAGTAGCTGAATAATTATCTATAATTATTGATAACATTCGATGGCTTTGGTGACGGTCAGTTTATTTAGTGAACTTTCCGAACAGTCCCTGAAGGCAGCATTGCTAAGCAGCAACTTTCTCGTCGTTTTCCATCGTTTATATTTGACGAAAATGCCTTGAAAGACCAATTTAAACGACGAAAAGGCAGACAAATATATAGGAAGAGGAAATATACATAACTATGGAGGGAATATTCGGTCCTCGGGATGAGGAGAAGTCGTTATATTTGACCCAAATTCGGTATCTGGAGGAGCAGTTGGAGAGGTCGGTTAACGTTCAGACTTCTAACGTTAGCTAACTTTAGCTAACATTAGCTAACATTGCCGACATTCTTATTCAGTGTTCATAGTTTATTAAAGTATATAGTAATGTCCTAATGTAGAAATGTGCACTTCTTTTGTCGTTTAAACATAGAAAATGTAGCCTAAGCTAACCAACAGAAACAGAAACGTTATTTGTGTAGCTAGATTAATGTTAGCTCCGTACGTTAGCATTAGCATAAGGTTGTCCGTTATTCTGCCTCCTTTTATGGAGAATTTGGGGGGTTATGTGCAGTGGATTTTCAGGGGGAGATAGCAGGTCAACAATAAATGTCTCTTAAAAGTGCCGTAGCTGAGTGAAGCTAAGCTATAACCTCAGCTTTGTTACATTAGCTTTTATGTTAGATATGTTAGAAAATAATTTGGAAGTAATAACAATAAAATACTCTAAACATAGTAAAAAAAAAATTAAAAAATACTGTGTCTTCCAATTAGCTGTTTTCATCAATTCATTTATTAATTGTTTAGTCTGTAAAAATTGTGGAAAATGCTGATTAGACTTCCCAGCCCGAGACAAGAAGCAGCTAATTATTTCTTTATACATTATTTAAACAATAAATACACATAATTACACACCATGGGAAGATGGGAAGCAATCTTTCAATCTCTGTGTGTCTCGCACATATAGAAAATTGACAGTAAAATTGACTTTGACTTTGAAATATTCTTTGTGTGCTGCGTGGTACATCTGTTAAAACTGTTTGAGAATTTATGTCAGTCAACCTTGTTTTCATTAGTAGCCAATTGTTAATATATATTGTTAAAATATATAATAATAATAAAAATAAAACATTTAATGGATTGTTGTGGGCCTTCTCTGGCCACTGGTTCCTAGAATTGCCACAACATTTCACCTCCCTTTTGACACACTGTAAAGACAAGTTTCAGTTGAAAATTTAGCATGATGATACACCGTATGCTGGAAGCAGTAAAGTTATGAATATATTTCAAACAAAAATCACAGAAGTTTCTTACATTTATAATGTAATGTCTTCAACCTGCAGCTGTCAGCTTCAACATGACGAGCTGGAGGAAAAGAACAAGGACCTCACCTCTCAGTACAGCGCGCTGGAGAAGGACAAGAAAGACGCCACCAAGTATCTGAAGCGCTGCATGGCTGCGAAAGAGAAGAAGGTTGAGGAGCTGAATGAGCAGCTGAAGGATCTGCAGCAGGCTGCCAGACAGGACACGGAGATCCTGAGGCTGCAACACGGCCAGCAGAAGAAGGAGCTGCAGGACCAGATCGATGGCCTGACCTCAGAGATCAGGGCGCAGGGTGAGACAGTAGAAAATAAATGTTATCGTTCATTTTCCAACCTCTTAGAACAGGTTAAATCTAAAGTGAATGATCACAACTACAAGTTATTATTTTCTGCAACCTTATGATTGATTAAACTTGGGCTGTGTACAGTTACAAGAGAGATTTAAAATGAATCCTTTGCATTAAAAAGTGATGATACATTATAAATACTGGCTAAATCTCAGTGGGCGGTAAAATTTTATGTACTCAGATCAGATTCTGGGTGTAAAAGGTTCATTATGCTTGAAATTCCTGCATAAAATGTGATTGTCAGATTGTTTCTTCAGGCAAAAGTCAGGAGCATCCTCTCCTCCAATTGTTTACTCTCCTCTGCTTCCCTCAGCTACAAAGTGTGAGCAGCAGCAGGAGCTGCAGAGGAAGATAGAGCAGCAGCAGGAGCTGTCCGTCACAGAGTCTCTGATGAAGCAGCTGCTCCGTGTGAATGAAGAGCACGAAGCTGACATCCAGAAGAGGGCAGCAGAGTCGGAGAAGGAAAGGTGAAGTGATTTTTCATGCTGATCTTTCTTCTTTGGCGTTTGATTGTTGCTTCAGAATGTTTGTATGTAAAGGTTTCCCTGTTCTCTAACAACAGGAAAGCTGAGAAGAGGCAGGACATGTTGAAACAAAGCGTGAAGGGTAAGACTGCAAAGATCCTTGAGAAGGAGAGAGCTCGTCATAGAAAGCGACAGAAGACCCTCCAGTTTCTGATGGACGAAAATCTGACCCTGCCGACGGAGATACACATTCTGCAAGACACAGAGCGGGATCTTTGCTTTGAGGCAGGCCAGCTGAGGAAAGAGTGCGACAAGATTTTCCACCAGAACATCGCTTACAAGAAGGTAAGAGGACAGATGATCTCATTGTTGGTCAGTAGGGGACATAATTCTGGTTTAGGGGGCATCCGGATTTGAACCGGAGACCTCTTGATCTGCAGTCAAATGCTCTACCACTGAGCTATACCCCCCCGATCAAACAGCAGCCCTGTCGCTTTGAGGGCCTCAGCTTTTGTATTAGAGAATCATATGTGCAAAAAGTTGGACTTGTGAGACATTGTAGTGTTAAAAAATGATATTTAAATGAATGAACTACTCTATAAACAGGCTTTTGTGTTATTTAATGCAAAAAGAATGAGCCTCCTTCACTTTGTCCTACTGTCAACATCTTCTGTTCTCAGGCGGTAAAGCAGCTGACGGAGGAGCATCAGGAGCTCAGTTTGAAGCTCAAAGACGCCCGCGCCACCTACGATACCATTCTCTCAGATTTAAAGGCTTCCAGGTAAAAGTTTACCTTCTTTCTCTCGTATCAAACCCCATTTTTTATTCTAATGGGGGCACGACTCCACTGCCTCCATTCATAGACGTAAACAGGGGATACAAGCTCATAAAATTGGGAGAAATATTATAAAGGGGGCATCCGGATTTGAACCGGAGACCTCTTGATCTGCAGTCAAATGCTCTACCACTGAGCTATACCCCCCCGACTGATGCTGTGTTGTGTTTTCAGACAGCGCCTGACCTCAGTGTCCGAGGAGAGCCGTCAAAACACAGCCGAGGCCTTGCAGCTGAGGGCCGAGCTGCTGCGGGAGAGGACCAGGAACAGGCAGCTGGAGGGCGTCCTGCACGAAGGAGTCGTCATTCTTCACCACATCCTGACGGTAAAATCACATTCCTGGCTCTGAAAGGCTCTCAGCTGTATTCCAGAGGGGGAAAAGGAATGATCGTTTTTTCAACCTTGTACTACTCTGACAAGCAGAAAGAAGCTCCTTTACTAAGAACATTCAGCAAGTCAGTAACAACCCAACACTGTCAAGTACATCATACCATTACAACTTGAAGCTTTGCGTCACAACTTTTGGAGGAAGTAAATGTCCTTTGGTGATGCTGATTTAAGCATGCTAATTGTTTTTTCTCAATGTGCAAAGACTCTGTGGAATCAGAACAATCACAGCTCCAAGTGGGAATAACTCAAACACGTCTCTGTGCAGAAAAACACAGTTAGAATGACGGATATCATGAAAAAGAAGAAATGCAAGTGTAATTTCTCTGATAAATTATTTTTGAAAAATTTGAGTAAAATGGAATTTCTCCACATATTGTACTTATTGAAGTATTTCCATGTCTGCAGCCTCTCCTGTCCTCTCCCCTCGGCTCTGTGTAAACAGCCTCTCCTGTCCTCTCCTCTGGGCTCTGTGTAAACAGAATCAA
>CAFUXE010001290.1:10679-38919 GCA_903364295.1 Serranus cabrilla
GCTTTAGTCATGAAATAATGACATTCTCATTTTAGGAAGATTTCGTTTGTATTTTCCTTTTTGTTTATGCTTTTTTTAAAGCAGAATTGTAATAACACTGAGACCAATATTGCTGCCTAAAGAAAAGTGATTCCTTTATTTCTTTATTTTTATTGGTTTTATAAGTCAAAGCTAATGGATGGGATTGATGTACAATGGACCATAGCCATTACTGAAGCCTTGTATCTTGTGAGGGGGGAGTGGCCTGTTTCTCTGTTAAAGGTTCCCAAAGCTCCTGTCGCTTAACAAGTTCATTATTCTTCCTTTTCTCTGCTTTTTTTTTGTGTCTCAGTCCTGCAGAGAATGACAGCCAATTACAGAGCCGACTCTCACATAGGTGTGAAGAAATCAAAGCCAGGGAGAGGCGGGAGAGGAGTGAGTCTGCTGCAGGTTGTTGCCAGGAACCGTGCTGTGTGAGCGGCAAGCGCTTTGGAAACCTTAACTCAGACAAATGCTCGAGATGGGAGTTGTAGAACTACTGGTCACCATGGCAATGTGAGCCCTTAATGTAGCGGGTGGCATTTTCAATTTCTCCTATTTTTTTTTTTTCTTTCTTCCTGACCAAAAGCTCCCGGTGTAAAAGTGGCAGCCTCAAACGAGGATCCTTCCCACCTGCTGAAAGGGCACACACGGCGCCGGTGACCCGTAGTTCATTAGTGCGACCGGTATTTTACCCTGAAGAACGCACGGGGCGAGGTAGCAGTGCCTCTATGTACTGGGATCATAGTCAACATAATTATTGCCAGATATTATGTCTGCATTATACTACAGTAATTTCTCTGACTACTCGTGTGTCTGCGTGGATGAGTGTGTTTCTGTGCGTGCGTGCGTGTAAATAGTATGTACAGTATGCCTTTGATTGGCGTATGTGTATGCCTTTGTAAATAGTGTGCCTGACAGAGAGAGGATGACTTTTGTGAATGACTGGTTCCATGACCAATTATCTTGCCATGTTTTGGTGGTGGAGGGGCGGGGCAACGGGGTCCCTCCAACAGCATGTCACAGCAGTGTGACCGTCGCAGCGATGCAAGCCAGTAATACTCCCTCTGCCCTTTCCTTTAACCTTTTCCTTCCGCCTTTTCTTGTCTCCTCCCCATGATGTACTGTGGTTACACATGAGGACTGTATCACTAAAATTATCTAAAATCCTAATTTATATATTTTTTAAAAATCTGCCCATGTGACACGTCTTTACTTTTGACATCAAATTTTAAAGTAGGGTTGGGTAACGATAGCCGGTTGCCCCAAATTCTGTATTCTCCAAACAGTATTTTTAATTTGCCATGTGCAGTTCAAGCTTTTTATATGATGGGTTACAGAATAACACTGGTTCTTGCTCGGCAGAATATCCACATTGGAACAATGACTCTCTTCTTGAATATTTTATCCCTCCACCTTCTTTCCTATCAGCAAAGACTAGCACAAGCCTTGGTGTAAGTATTTTTTAATTATTATTATTAGTTACCCAGAAGCTGGTTGAATCTTTGTGACAGCTGTCAGCTGTTGGCCCCCGGGTGATTATTTTGCGAGTGAAGACAGTCGCACACTCGTGGCCACCAGCGTGCGACTGCCTCCTTCACATCTGTACTGTCATCATGCTCGGCACCTCTCCAACAGTGGTGTGTGTTTCTCCCGGCTCATCAGGGGGATTCTTCTAACATTTGAATCTAATATTTCCGTAGACTGAGATGGCTACTGGCATTACCTGAGCAGGTGACTTACAGTATAGAGGAAGTCTGTGTAAATATCAAGTTTAAATGCTGGTATCACCCCGGGGGAAACATTTTATCAGTCTGAACATAATCATGGCGCCTGCAGTGTTCTCCAATTATAGATTTATCAGCTGGATCCAGTAAATACCCATTCTGTAACGGCTAAAATAAAACTTTTGGCAGTGTCAGCCAAAGATGGTTTGTTGGGGAAAAGAAGCACCACTCCATAACCGCAAGTGGACTGTGTGGTTTTGTAGTTCAACAAAACCAACACAGTTGTTTCTGTTCTCTTTAGAATCCAGTTTCATTTTAAAGGGGCCTGTCATGAAGCATTTCAGACAGAGTAAAGAGATATATTCAGTATGGGTTTTTTGAAGATTATAACGTAATTTTGTTGGAGTAGAAACTCAAATGTATGAACCTGAAAATTTGGTTTATATGTCCCACTTAACCTTTTCATTTAAAACTTAACTCGTTATTTCAACAAGTCGGATACATCAAATCAACATTTAATGTTATCCAGCTAATCTCAGTTTCAGTTATTACAAAGTTTGTTCTGGCACCTCAACTGAAAAGATAATTACAGATCTTTGAGTTTCATTTCTTTATAACTCTAAACCGAAAATGGTTCAATAAGGGATTCAAAAAGGAGTCAGATCCAACATGTGGATTCATATTCCATGAAATGTTATCGAACCCCAACCCTGTCTAAATAATCTGAGCAATAAGAGGGAAAACCGAGAAGAATAACGTGGGAAAGAGAATGTAAAAGTGAGGAAAAGACGTGTCACAGCACGATTTAATTAAACTGAATGTAGTCCAAGTTTGGTGTCATCCAGGGGGGCACTGGGAGGACGCATGCTTCCTTGGTATAAGATAAGTAACATGTTGCTTCCTGTTAACAATAGATTTTTTTAACGTCTGAAGGAAGGAGAAACCAACAATTTAGCCGCCCACCACCCTCCTGGTTAAATTTCAACTAATCACCCTGGATCCTCCAGTGTCTCTCCTTTTGATCAGCTCCTTTCAAATCAGGGATGATTCATGAAGGGAAGGAGAGAAGAACAAGGGGATGATGAAAGGTATTGGGATGCATCCAGAGTCAATATGCTGCTTTTTGTGTAGCCTTCAAAGTAACGCAAATGGATATGGGAAGAGAGATCTCCCTTTTTTTGTTTTCGTATTAACTTCCCCTTCATTGTATTCTTGAAACTTGAGACTTGAAAACACTGCAGCTCCAGGCATTTTGCCCACAACCTCTTTTTTCAAAGTCAGACTTGCGTTTGGGCTCCGAACCAATATCTGGCTCTGCATTAGTGGTTGAGGACAGAATACAAAACTGATTCTCCACCTTCAGAGTGTTTTATTTTCAGCGATTCAGTTTCAAGTGACCATCAGACTCGAGTCAGTCCTCAAAAATACTCCCCGTACCTGAACAGAAAGAAAAACCCTTTCACTGAAATTATTCCAGGAACTGATGCTGTAATGCTATACTCAAATATTTTATGTCTCATCACTATGTATATCTGATGTCTTAACAGCGTTTCCTTTGTGACAATGAAGCAACCCAGGTGTCGCTAACATCATCCCTTCTTTTCTTTTTGTTATTTTTTTAAAAAGATGTGTTAAAAACCGTGTGATAGAGACTTGTTTTTTTTTCGGATTGGTGTGCAGTCTGTCTCTGGCTCCTTCTGTATGCATCATTCTGGGTTTGTTTCTTATGATTGCAAAAATGAATCATCAAGCCACCAATTAAAATATTTCATTTTTACAGACCTGAGTGTGTTTTGGTTGTCACTGCATATCATTTATGATGTTCCCCGCTCTGTCACTCTGTTATCGAGCATGAAAAACGTCTCCCCTTTGACTTTTCATAGATGGAAAATACATCCAGGCTTCTGAAATGCTGCCACATATTCTACTGTTTAGGATTTTTTTTTTTTTGACAACTTGTGTGGGAACTCTGCCCTCCAGGTTTCTGCACCTCCGTCTACAGGCAGATCTATAACTAGGGGACATTTCTACCGCGCGCCTACACTAACCGCAGGGCCGTGACCCCATAAAGCAGCCTGCCCCTCCTCTAATGACAGCCTCAGCACTGTCAACAGTGATCTACAGCCTAATGCAATCAGGAGACACTTAGGGCTCGCTGACAGGCTTCTTACGGGTGCTGGAAATCCTTGAAAACACTTGAATTTTAATGCTGGTGTTTTCAAGGTTTGAAAGGAGCTTCTATTTTGAATTAAGTGCTTAAAACTGCTTGAAATAGAGCTTATATAGTATATTTTAACATAATGAGATAAAGAAGTGAAATAATCAATATACTGTTTGTATTGTATAAAATGGGATTCATTTTGGAAATCCTTAATTTTAGCCGTACCTTTTAATTTTTCAAGGTTAGGAATGAGCTTGAATTTGAGTACACTCCTTAAAAAATGCTTGATTTTCAACTAAGTCTGGTTGTGTTTTAACAGCACAATCACTCATGTAAACCAAAAATCCTCCATTATTTGAATTCAAACAATCCTATTGTCATAGTTGCTTGGTGTCTCTCACCAGAGGCCTGTTCCACAAAGCTGCTTTACCAAATAAGCCAGGATTATTTTCAGTTGATTTGGTTCCATAAAGCAAATTTAACATAGCTCCCAACAGAAGTTCCCATAAAATCTGAGCTCGAACCAGGTTGAATTTCCTTTAAGGAACAAAAAATTGAAAACGATTCAGACTAACCTAAATAACCCTGTTTTTAACTGGCTTTATGGAACAGGCCCAGGCTAAGTTAGCTAATAGCTCGATAAATCCTCTGTGATCCCTCACTCTTGGAAATTAGTAAGCATTAAATATGAATGACTGAACATACATAGTTTATATAGACAGCTGTTAAGTGCTGTTAAGCTGTTAAGTGTCAGAATATACTGAGCTGTACATAATAATAAGCTTTTGTGCTGCACTTTAACAAGTTACAAAGCGCTTTGCCACACAGAAATAGAAATAGAAATAAAACACGTTTAAAAACAATTTACAATTTCTACAAGATGAGTAGAATAGGTAGAGTAAAACAATATAAATTAGGATAACCAGTCAAATAGAAGTTGAAAGAATGCCTTTGAATGTAAATAGGTTTTAAGAAGTGACTACCAATAAAAGTGAAATTCTGGCCACAAACCCTTTAAAAGCACACTTATAATCATATGTTTTTAAGATTGATTAAAAAGAGGATACAATTTTTGTATTAGGTATCTTGAAAGTGCTTGTATATACAGCTTGAAAATGCATGAAAAGTGTTTTAAATTAAC
The DNA here is from genome assembly GCA_903364295.1 of Serranus cabrilla. NCBI lineage: Eukaryota > Metazoa > Chordata > Actinopteri > Perciformes > Serranidae > Serranus > Serranus cabrilla. The sequence continues at coordinate 15,727 of CAFUXE010001290.1, forward strand.
TCTGCAAAGGTGTAGGAAGCCTGTGTCTGACACGTGTGTGCACACAAACATGCTTCTTCCTCTGCTGTGGCAGGTAGACGTGCAGGGGACGAAGACTGCGGGCAGCTTTAAATATCATTCCCTGTCCTTGCCTGAGCACGCAAAGGAGAAGGGGCAGAGCACAGGCTTTCCGCCCTGTCTCATCAACAGTCCGGTGAGCTTCAACTTTGACCCCTTGAGGCTGGGCAGAAAAATAATTTGCCTGGACAGTGACAGGCAAAGGCAACTGGCTGGAGGGAAATGAGAGCGGGCGGACGGCACCAAAGAGAGCGAGAGAGTGTAAGGGAGATGAGGAATCAGAGCGGGCCTTTATGTAAGACAAGAGGAAAGAGAGGATGTTTCTGTGCCTGACATATGAACAGAGAATGAGGGGGAGCGGGAGAGAAAGAGAAGGCTGTGCTGCCTCTCTGGCAGCTGGTACGTGGTGTATTGGACTGAACGCAGTCTTTAATCCTCCCCATAGCTCTGGGTCGCTGTCATTTCAAGTGCAGCTGGACTAAACAAACAATAATGGCTCAGCTACTGCAGAGGGCTGGACAGCTTTTGTTTGGGTGAACATGTGCATGTGAGTGTTTGAGAGAAAAGTGCTTGCTCTCTCCTGCACTGGGAATCTGAGTGATTGTATGGGCTCTGGCTGCCATCCATTATTAGGAGGTCAAACTGGCTGCAGCTCCTCATTGCCGGTCCCATGCTTCTTTCATGCAAACAAAGAAGCTCTGGCATTATTATCGCTTATTTTCAGCGTGGAATTCTGCAGATAAGTTCATACTGAGTGCCTCCCTCACATGCATCAGAGCCAGCCTATTGTAGTTCTGGAGGATTGCCCTTTTGGCGCTGGCACTGGTCACCATGGAGTTCGTTCCTCTTGTCTCTGGTTGAGTCATTTCCAGCAGCGCCATGGCTTAGACCTTCATCGTCAAATATACAATGTGGCAAAATCTCTATACACAAACAATTTTTCAGAGTTTCAATACCCTGTTTTGTCCAAAAGTAAATGCGCAGGGCAACTAGGGAGCTCATTCCAGCGTGGGACTGCACATTTTTCCTTCAGCAATAAAATAAATATGATTAGATCGGACATCTGGGGCTGTTATCTGACCTTGCTCTACGGGTTTGACTAATCTCCCAGGTCAACACCAAATCATCTCTCATGATATTAAAGGATTGAACAGAAGAATTCAACCTCCCAGGCAGCACTCTGCTCCGGTGCGCGTACAGACTGACACCAGTGGGAGTCCAATCTGAGGAATCCCACAATCCCATTATGGTGTGTTTATTATGTTTCTCTGTGTGTATGTGTGTGTGTAGAGATGTGGCCCAGGAGCTCATAAAGAGCTGATCCGCTGCAAACTTATTAACCTCTACATAAAAGTCTTATAAATGTTGATGTTGGAGGAATGTAGTGGGATACAAACACTGGGTCAGGGCCAAACATGAAAGGGGTAATATATTCCCTTTATACACATGCAGTGACACATGCACACACAGGAGCGAGCACAGAAATGAAAATCGTAAATGTTACTGTCCATAAAAAAGTGACTGATCCTAATTAAAAATCTCTCCTTTCGCTGAATATGTGTTTATGCCTGTTTAAAGGGGCAGTATTTCACCTGGTGCCAGAATTACAGGATAAACTTAATACAGTGATGACACTGTTCAAGAATGTGCACAGTAAGATACACAAGAAACAAACTTTTCAAAATAAAATGAAACCTTTCACCCTTTTTGTTTCAGAGACTATTGAGATTGACAGATCCCTGAGGAGTCAGTGGAGCGCACAGAGTCAAACAGCCTTACAGAGAGGAAGCACAGGCGGATGCGATGTGGACTCTGGTGTGGGTTGTGCATGGTGGACTGTGCAGCTTGTTGACGCTGGGTACAACAGGTTTATATGGGGCTGCTCTTGGCCTATCCCTGATCTTACCTTGCCTACTTTGCTTGTGTTTCGTTTTTCACCACCACCCCCACTGACTGAGTAATGTCCGCCGGGATAGAGCTAGATTCTGAAGATAACAGAACAGCAATCTCCTAAACACACAATTGCAAATTTGGTGTATGTCATATTTTTAGTTTTAGCATTAGCTATAAAACTGCTAATTGTTATGCTGCAGGCATGGGAGAAGCTTTAAGGAGTTTTCAGTGATTTTTAAGACTTGGTTAATGTTGCAAAAAGGTCTTTTTTAGCCCAAACCATCTTTTTCAACTAACTATGCAAGTAGTATTGTTGCCTAAACCAAACCAAACTGCAACAGAAAACAGAAAATTATTTTTTAAATAAATGTATAGCCTTTAAGTGGAATGTCAGAACCATCAGACCATGTGCCGTGGTCTGATGCTTAGCTGTTAGCATGCTAATTTCAGTTGATAACTCTGTAACACAATACATGGATGTCTTAGATGTAATGTCACAACTGTTTCTTCTCCACATTCTGTTGATAATGTTTGTTAAATATTATAATGTTTTAAACTAAATTCTGGCCATATCTCACAGATTGCACCTTTTAAGTCTTTGCTGTTTAACTGTTACAAACACCAAGGTAACCAAGACTGCCCTCTTCTCCTGTATTTATGATTCGAGCCGGGACCAGCCCAGTGTTTGGTGGCTGTAATGTGGTGAATTAGCTTCATGTAGGAGACCCTGGCTGACCCCCATTATACAGTCAGGGACACATTTAATTAGCGGCAACTCACGTGAAACGACAAAAAGTATTAATATTAATGGAGGTTTAATTGAGGTCGTTTTGGTCCCCCGTTGAGGCTTTCAACCTCTAAAATGGCTGACGTGTGATAGTGTGAGGAGAGGGAGCCCACAGCCCGGGTTCGCCATTTCGTATGTGACCCCGGAGAAGATGACAACCATCTCCCATAATTCATCTGAAGATGTCACCTCCCTGACAGATGAACAGGCCCTGTGGGCAGCGTGTGTGTGTGAGAGGCTTGGTTTATCTATACTTGCAAGGACTGCCGTGTGAGGACGTTTTGGCCTGTCCTCTTAGGGATACAGCTGATTTTTGTGTTGCACTGTGTGTGTCAATGTGTGTGTGTGTGTGTGCATGCATCTACATGCGTGACATGCCATGTGCGCGTGCACTTCAAAGTGAAGGTCAAATCCAGCAGGATAATTAATGTCGCTGCTTTTTATATAATGTTAAATCAAACCCTGGAACTGCTCCCTCTGGAGGATCAGCTGTCCAATTTAATTTAGGCTGCAGAGCGAGTAAATGAAAAAAGCAAGACCCATGTCTCCACACCCTGGGACAGTGTCTCTTGTACCTTTCATCTTCTTTTTATCAAGACCACACAACAGGTAGACACTTTCTACCGATCTGCCCCAGAGGAAAAAAAGATACAGCCTGTCACACAAACTCAAGGTAAAGCTTTCCAGAATGGACCCCAGGAGTCCCCTGTGCCTTTGACAAAATGAGAGGGATTTTAGTTTCTCCACTTTTTCATTACCACATAACAAATACTGTTAACCAGAGGGAGAGCTTTGGATTTATTCTAAATACAGGATTTATTTCCCATGGCTATCACGCCATGCATACAGCAAACCTCATTTCCATTTTTCAAACGAATACATGCTGTTTTCTCAAATCAAGTCACAAATACATACACGGATCACCTTAACAGTGAAAAATTAGTGTGGGAGCCCTAAAGATATCTACATGCACAGGTGTAAAGACACAACCCACCATCTCTCACCTTCCTCTTTTAAATGGCAAATCCCTTTGAAATTTGTATTCACATCTGCTCATTTTTGCACCAATATTAATCTCATGTCATTATGTGTACAGCTGCACCTTGCATTTTCTACTTATTTTAAAAATGTTCCTATAGTGTGTGTAACTGTGTACGTGCTTCTGTAAATTGCCCACCAGGGATAAATGAAGTGCTTTGAATTTAATTCAACTGAATAATTATGTAGTCGATGTTATTGTTTTGATTTTGGTATAGTATTTAGTTTTATATAATTAAATACAACACAATATGGAATAAGCATATTTCACAAAAAAGGAAGTAAAAAATATGCCCACACAAATATGGACATACATTTGTATGTACCAGCATACTGTTTACATATGCATACCTGCTTGGAGTATTACACCTACTTACCCATATTGATATAATACATACCTGCATGCACAAATAATTATTATGCTGCTTCCTGGATTAATAGCAGTGACAGAACTGTAAACCTGTAAACCTGTAAACCTGTGCACCACAGTAAGGTTGTCAAAAGTATCGATACTTCAATACTTTTTCATTTAACATGTTTAAAATGATACTACCTCACTAGTATAAAAAGTACTGAAGCTGTAAAAACAAAACAAAAAAAAAACAGAACAACATGGAGACCATGTGTTTGCACCTGTAAGAACTGGTTTCAGATAAACTCTTTTGGATGTAATATCTCAAACACATTTCCAGGAACCAATGGAGCCTGGCTGCCACTAATGAAGTGTCAATGGACCAACTCCATAAAAGTGACACCTGCTCTGATTTGTAGCTGCTCTGATTTGTGTATGTTAGTAAAAATTGATTTTACTGTCCAAAATCACTGGAATAGCACAATGTAAATTATGTTTAGGATGGAGTTTTTATTTAACTGATACAAATAACCACTAACCACTGCAAGCACTACAATTATATATATATTATATATATATAACTATTCATATATGTTTGTTGTCATAGATCCAGCCACCCTGATTAGTATTCTTAAATAAAAACATAGCAGGAAAATTATAGTTTTGTGATATGCATTTGTTTTCTGATTTTGTGTCATTTTGGGGAATATTTAATTTTTTATTTTTTACTTTTATCAGTTATGCGGAGCATACTATTGGCTGCAAACCTAGCCCTTTTCTCCAAACGCTCCGTCCTCGTATCATTATTCTATTATAAAAAAGTTATTTTTAATTGAGTTTAAATAAAATAATGAAAAAAAGATATTCTGTTTAATTATGTTTTTCCAGTATGGGAGGCAGGGGTTAGGCAGTAAAGTTAATTGCCAGATTAGGTTCAGTTTCCCCATACTTCAGTTTTTAATTATCTCTGAGTGAAATTGACTAATTTGTGTTCCAGTCACGTTTCGTTTCAGAGTTGTTAAATAGTTTAATGCTCGGAGGAGTTCAATAATTTTGAACAGGCAAAATTGTGGTTACCTTAATCTGTGTGACAGGACCCTCCCACTCCCCAGCGGATCATGGATGCAGGAAGCTACGGAGCCGGCTTCGGTGAGAATATATCATTCATTTTTTATATCATGAGACCAAAAACCACTGGATCCGAGGCTGGTTTTTATTAGGTTTTACAAACTGTGACATTAGATGACTGTGAGTGAACCGAAACAAGTAAAAATCAGGTAGTTTTCCTTGGTGTGTGGGAACAGTTAGCTAGCTTACTGCGTCTTTTCGGCTAACGTTAATTTCCAGTTAGCGTTAGCTCGAGATGAGTTCGCCAGCAGTTGACGTTCTGTGCTTGTAAGGACAAGGGACATTAACGCCATTTAGATCGCTTAAACTTCAACATTTTAGAAACACATTAACATTACACTGCAGCTCTGAAGACTGTCATTGAAACAGTCCGGATGTACTAACTGTGCTCTGATTGGACGGAGCAGCCACGCTGAACTTTCCTATTGGACAGAAATCATTTAGCTTTCTGTTTACTAGCGACAGTCAGTGCGAAGAGCGCTCTAACATCCTGATAAAGATATACGAAGCTGTTAGTAAGATTTTAATATGGAGCCTCAGGGTTCCTTCCTCATCCTGTCTTCACTCCCTCTGTATATCTTGTGTCCGGATTAACCCATATATTTGGCCTCATTAACCTGTTAGGAGAAACCTGTCCTATGTCCCCGTTACCTCTAAGTTTCAATTAAGTGCAATGTACACAGCAGAGTATGGTAAATGGTAAATGAACTACACTTATGTTGTGCTTCTCTAGTCATAACTTCAAAAGCCAACACTCAAAACGCTGCTACAGGTCATCATTCACCTATTCACACACACACCCTAGCCCTACCCAGCAGACTGTGCTAAATACCACCATCAGTAACTCAATTAACACAACTGATGTTGCAGCATCAAGAGCAATTTGGGGTTCAGTATCTTGCCCCTAGGATACTTCGACATGTAGACCGATCTACCATCTGTGCCTGTCGCCCTGACCCTGCAGAGCTGTAGGATTAGTCAATAAATTGATGGACAAATGTGACAGTTTGCAGCTTTTGTAAATATAATTTTCACCTTGGGCTTTAGGAAATGGTGTTGTTGAAATTGTTACCTCTACCAAAGAGGTAATGCTTTTAGCTAGGTTTGTTTGTCTGTTTGGCAGCAGGGAACCGAAATACTGGTGGCTTGATTTTCATGAACCTTGGTGGAAGGGTGTAACATGAGCAAAGGAAGAACTCATTACATTTTAGAGTGGATGTGAATCACGGGAGGGATGCACATTATTTTTCACTTTCATTAACATTGTGAGATAAAACATGTGTTCCCTTTGTGTTCTGATGTTTTATAGGCAATGTGATTCATTGAAAAACAAGTAAGCAGATTGATAAAAAACCATTAGGAATAAAATTGTTAGTGGAAGCCACAGTGGTAGGTTCATTGTGCGTCAGATAGTTTGCTGGTATGCATTAGTTCATTTAGGAAAATTAACGCATTTTGTGCCAAAGCCTATCAGAAGGATGGTTTGGTCAAAACGTATTTATGAGGCTTCACTTGAAAGGTAACTTGTTCTAGTAAAATTGTGCTTGTTACAACCCTACCCTTACCCACTGGCAGGCAGGTGGGTCTAAAGAGTTTAAAAATATTGTCGTTGTACAGTTTTCAGTTGAACATATGTTACAAAGCATTAGAAAATTATTGCATTATTTTTATTTTCATTTTAGAAATGTTTTTGGAATCTTGGTTGTACATAAATGAAGTCCATTTACCATTATACACCAGTAATTAAATATTTCAGGGCTCTCAGTTATTGATACTTTACTTTAGTGGTGTAAATTTTCAAAGATATTTCCAGTTCATCAGATGTGACATAGCTTCCAATTGTGCAGTTGCCTGCTTCCCCCAGTTGTTGGTTCAGCCTTGTCCACTGTAAGCTGAGGTGTATTGTACTTTGTACCTTGCATCATAAAGCATGTCAGAAGCATCTCCAGTGAGCTGTTGCCTCCCACACATGTCTCACTGTAGCCGTTGGAAACTATGACGCCTGCTGACCATTGAAACAAACACATTATATTCAGACGTCCAGCTAGAAAACTGGTTTCAAAACCATGGTCAAGTTGTTTCACGAGGGCAAATCTGTAGTATTTTAGTGTGTATGGCAAATAAAATCAGTGTTTCAGTGTTAATAAGTATTAATTTACTTATAACAATATGTATTACAATAAAGCATGTGTAGAAAATTACATATAAATAATCCTACTCCTGTTTGAAGAAGTGAAATATGTCCCACTGTAATGTATTATATAACTCCAAACCAAACAAACATATAAACAAAACAAAAAAATCCAATAATTAATTCTGTCAATTTGTAATTGTGATTAGTTTGGATTACAGACATTTATAGGATTATGATATGATCATATAATCATGAAATGACTCTGCTAAAAGCTGATAAATGATAATATCCCATTTGGTTTTCCACACATCAAAGCTGAATAGTTGCTCTCTCCCTTTGAGTGGACACAACAATACATAAGTGTACCGCATGGAGCCTGATTGACTGGATCCCCATGTTCCCTCATTGTGCTCTGGGTGCAGTCCCACCTGTATTTTAGATGTCCATGTGTCACCCAAGATGCTTTTTCGTGCCATATATAACAGCGCTGGGTGGCTCTCTCTCCTCTCTGGCTCTGCAACACATATTGTCGCTGTGATTGTCATGTCATTCCCGTGAATCATCAACTAATCTTCCACCACTCCCTCCGCTCTCCTCTCAGGCGTAGGCTTGAGGATGTGGCTTCTGTGGGTCCTGCTGCTGTCGCTGCTCTCTGCAGTATCTGGGGCTGCGGACTCCAAGGCCGTCACCACCACCCTCACAACCAAATGGGCAGATACCCCTCTGCTGCTGGAGGCCAGGTACGACACCGACTGCACTGCTCAGCAGCAGCAGCCATTTGGCCGCATTACATCTGACATTACATTTCGGAAGCAGATAATAGATAAATCAATGTCCTGAGGGCTTGTAGGGTCATTACCGAGGCTGTCCTCTAAGTGAGTTTAAACTTCTGTCTCTCTGAAGCGTCCTTGAGCAAGATGCTGAATACTTAAAGCCCTCAGATGCAGTTTAGTGAGCTGCAGCTATGCTCTGACTTTCTCTGCGTGCGAAATAAAAAACCTTTCCCAAGAAAGTCTTCTTTTTTTCTGCTGCTAACACTTCCAAGATAATATGTTACACATACATGCACAGCTTCTTCAACTGCCACCTTCATCCCTTTCTTCCTCAGTGAGTTTCTGGCAGAGGAGAGCCAGGAGAAGTTTTGGGACTTTGTGGAGGCCAATCAGAACATAGAAGGAGAGCATGATGGTAAAGTAAATCTGCTTCAGTCCCTCTAGACCAGTTTTCACTTTCAGTCTCTGTGCTGGGAGCAGCTGAATTTATGATGTGTATGAAAGCATCTTGGAAGCAAATGCAGTGTCAGTGTTTTAGCCAAGCACTTATGCAAGCAATAACAAGAGAGAGCAGAGCTGCAAACAGTATTTTTGTTCTGTTCATTTCTGTCTGTGGCCGTGTTAAAACAGTTCGACTGTAACTCATGTGACAGACTTAAAGAATCTAAATTAAATAAAAAGAGTAAACCATGTCAAGAAACAGTGTTGAGACACTTCTTCTATTTGTGCGTCCTGTCCTCATGCAGACACAGATCAGTCATACTATGACCTGATTGTGAAGAAAGCCGGTGCCTTGCTCAGCTCCGTCCAGGTGAACATGCTCAAGTTCGCCCTCTCGCTGAGAGCCTACTCTGCCACAGTGTACTCCTTCCAACAGGTACTGAGGATGGTTTGATTTTGTGTTTGAAGGCATGCACATGCCTGTGAGGAGTGTCATATTCTCAAATGTGAGTAAAAAGATCCTGTTGTTATTTCTTTTTTTTTAGATAGCGTCCAATGAGCCTCCACCCTCTGGCTGCTCAGCATTTTTCAGCGTCCATGGAGAAAAGACGTGTGATGAAGAAAGTTTAGAAGCACTGCTGAAGACGGCACCCGAGAGGTCATTAGAGACACATACTGATAACACATAAAAGTGATAAAGCTGCAGAACAAAGGCTGATGTTCTAACTGTCTCTCTTTCAGGCCAAAGCCATACCTTTTCAAAGGCGATCACAAATACCCAGGATCCAATCCAGATGCCCCTGTTGTCATTCTGTACGGCCAGTTTGGGACACCGGATTTCCACAGGCTTCACCATGTCTTATCATCCAAAGTCCATGAAGGCCTGGCAACTTATGTGCTCCGCCATTACACAGCTGTAAGTGTTTCACACGCTCCAATAACAATATAAGATTAAATTATTGAATGCAAAAGCAAGCAGGTAGCAGGATATATAGATATATACTTGCATCTGTTTTGGATATTGTAACACAATGAAATACTGAAAACTCCGGCCTTCATTCCGTACAACGTGCCTGCAAACAGAGGCACACCATAATCTACCAAACTCAAAGACTTAACATGAAAATGTGATTAGTCTGTGTGTGCCAGCAGCTTTACATTTCAATACATTTAGGTTAAAGAAGGAGCAGTGCTGCTTTGATCCAATGTGAGATGAGGATGTTATAGTAGATACAGTTTACTGCATGTAATAAGTAGGATTGGGCTAAAAAAACAAACATTTTTGAGGCTGAACGATGCAAATAATCTCCACACATTCACACACTCTCTCCTGGATACACATCGTATCTTGATGTGTTGGATATGTCTCTTAATTTTCACATAGTCTCAGAAATAGCATCTTAAATAAAAAGGTATGAATGAATGCACTGTTACCATATGTAGATTACATTCTAAATTCTATTGTTGTGGATTTCAATGTGACTTTTTAAGGTTGTCAGGTTCAATCCAAAGCGTCTTTAAGAAGCAAATCAGAGTGAATTTTTAGTTTACCACACATATACCTGTTAGTGAAAATTAAGCAGCATGTTGAATAAAAAACATGTGTTTTCAGTTATCTTTATCTTTAATTAAAAAAAAAAAAAGTTTAATTGGGCTACTTGTTTTCACCTGGGATGAAAAGTGCCTCTCCAATCATGTCAGGTTAAAGTTAGATTGCTTCTTCACTTACATGCAAATACAGTTGATACGTTTTTTACTCCTGTAATTATGCTAAATTATTCTCACCATCTGTCTGTTAGGCACGAAGTGCTGGGCACTCGAGAGGTTGTAACACTTAGCGGTTTTTCCTTTTACTTCAAGGCTTTCAGGGCCAATCAGGTTACAGTCTGTGTCCTCCGCACTTAACAAGCAACAGCTGGCTGTCTGGACTTGAAAGCTGTCAAAAGTAGTGAGCAAGCACATGTGTTTGTAATGCAAGTGAGATTAATTTCTTACAACAGAGATGAAGATGAGTACAAAGAAGTTAATAGGGCTTTAAGTTTAAAGACACAAGGCACTTTGTTTGTGTTTACTCAGTTGTGTAAGGATTGAAACATTAAGTTCGCCTTCAGTCTCGATGCAAATGATTTGGACAGCTTGGATGCTAACAAAGTAATGAGCTCAAAACTTTTCATTTAAATAACTCTCTTAACTCACTTACTATTGCAGAATAATCTTTGAGATTGTGACAAGACCCAGACCAATAAATCAGTTATCAATTTGAGCCTATTCAAACAAAGCATTAACTTAGTTTACTTGCTTACTTTCACTCGATTCTTGGATGCCTATCGTGTTATATGATCCTATATTGCTGTTTGACAAAAATCCAGATTACATCAAATACACTAAAAAAGTCTGTCGATGCAAAGTTGTGGGGGTCTACTGTTTCTCTGAACTATCTCTTTAACCAGAAACACGTTGAGGCTATTCTGTGTGATCTTCTTTTGATGTAATTGAACTAATTTGAACTAATGTAATAACTAGTGTAACATTTTTTCACTTACATTCACTGAGGCTCCCCTCAAACTGTTTGCAGCCCCCCTGGTGAGGCCGGCCTCACACTTTGAAGACCTTTGCTGTACATGTTCAAAAATTAATTTTTTTCTAAAGAATAGAACACAGGAAAAAGTATACTTTGGAATTTTAGAAATGGTGCCACAATAGTAAATTCAGCAGAGCAGCATGACTCGCATAGATGTAAACCCTATAGTGTCATTCAACACAAGGGGTGAAAAACGTCGATGTAACAGCCTCTTCACTAATGTTAAAACTATTAACCAGCAAGAAAATGACAATTACCATAAGGCACCATGTCAATTTATTGATAACCAAACTTTTTACCCCCTTCAATCAGTATTGGCAATCTTGAAAAATAACTTAAACTACTGCCAGTGCCTTTTACTTTCATTTACTTCCTCAAGTGTTGTGTCACATCAAGGAAACCTGTGATAGAAGTAATAATGACTTCTCCCTCTCGCCTTTAACGATGCTTCCTCCTTTCCCTTTCAGAATCCGAGTGCCAAGAAAGTCTATCTGTCGGGGTATGGAGTGGAGCTGGCCATCAAAAGCCAGGAGTACAAGGCTAAGGACGACACACAAGTCCAAGGTAGACACACGCACACACACACACACATTATCGATACACACATGCCCACAATGGTGTAATCCCACAGGAGTCCTCATGTGAATAACGAGTTAATTGATTTTGGTTCCAGGGGCGGAGGTGAACGCTACAGTGATCGGAGAGAATGATCCAGTGGACGAGGTCCAGGGATTCCTTTTTGGCAAACTGAAGTGAGTGACTCTGGGATAAAAACTCTAAGCTTGGACTAGCTCCAGGAACTGTACCACTCTCACACCTTCTTTTTTTCTCTCTACAGTTCCTTCCCACAAAGCACTGACCACAACCCTCTATGTCTGATAAACTAACCTGAATATAAACAAATCAATATGTGAACCTCACTCTAAATGAGCGATCAGGGCAGTTAGTAGATGTACTTACTCTCTGTCTGCTTTGTCTGTCACTCTCTCATCAGGACGCTCTACCCAGAGCTGAAAGAGCAGTTAAAGGAGCTGAGGAAGCATTTGGTAGAAAGCACCAATGAAATGGCGCCTCTGAAAGTCTGGCAAATGCAAGGTGGGTCTCCTCTACAAATCATTTTCACCTGTAAAATGTCTGTTTCCTCTGCTTCCTGCTGTAACATGATTAGATTAACATTTGTACATTAGATCACAGATACTCCATGTTAGAAATATGTTTATGCCTATTGGTATTTTACTCGCTTCACAGCAAGTGTAAAAAAAAACATAGAAAGCCAGGTCAATGTCTTGACAGGCTAACGAAAATAAACTAGTCCCTCTGAGCACCAAAGCTGAACACTTCCCCAGCTTACTGTTAACACCTGCAGGCATTATTCTTGTCACTTACATTTTGAAGAAATCGATTTTATGATCCTTTAAATACGCCCTCAGGACTCGGACTGAGCTCTGTGTCCATTAGTTTGGAAGCCACAGTTGACAAAAGATAATTATCAAATGGTGGAAATCCCAGGCCTTCATCCCCCCTCCAATCGTAATCAGTTGCTTCTTCACCCTGTCTTTACAATTTCATAGAAATCTGGTGGAACATTTTGACAGACTTCTTGCTTAAAACCCCTAAACTTTAACTCATTATGAAGTCAGACTGTGGAGCCAAACTTCTTTTTTTTAAACCCACAGAACTTTAATTTAAAAAGGATTTCACATTGACAACCTATTCTAAAATTATTACTAAGCAATGATCAAATAATCTAAAATGTAAACACATAAAACATTTGCATGATGAGTACTTTCATGTTTAATATTTACAGAACATTTTGCTGCTAATCCTTCTGCACTGTTACTTGAGTAAGATGTGGAATGCAGGACACCTGGGAATGTTGTGCCAGGGTGTGTTTTATTGATCACGAAATCAATCTTTCATTTGTAAGAGAACTTTTTCTTTAAGTTTCATCTCGTCTCCCTTTAAGTAAAGGGTAAAAAATTTCAGTATGTCTATAAAATGATGCAAAACACAGTGAATATTTCACTCAGTTCAGACATCACGTAGCTGCAGCAATGTTATACATAATGTATCTATTGCTGTTCTATAGTATGGAATAACATCGCTGACACTGTCAATGGAAAACACAAGCTAATTTAAAGGAGCAAAAACTTCTTGAAATGTACTTAGTTTTCTGCTGATTTAAATGTATGGATGAACCCGTTAATTGCAAGACTTAACATTACATGTTTAGTTTTAATTGGTATAAAAATGGTCTTAAAACGTTTTGCTGTAATCACACAAAGTTTGGGAATTTAACTAATTCCCAGTGAGGGAATTTGCATCTCAGTTGTAGATGTGCCTTTGATGCAGTTTTTTCATTACTTTGATTTATTCTTCTTACTAACTGATCATAAATAAAAGAACAGATATTAATATTGGCTACTGTTGCTTTAACAGTGAGATCATACCATCAGTGAATCAGACTCGCAGCGGAAAATTTATCTGTGTAGTTCTGTAATCAATGGCTGCGGTCGATCAGCGTCCTCTTGATACATTTGAGCCATAATATCTTGACGATGAGAGCATTGTCTGCTGCAGTATAAAAGCATTATTGATTTGGAGTTCATCATCTATTGGATTACATATTTGGACACACTTTCACAGACATAATTGTGTCCAATTTTGTGTCCATCTAATACATATTTTAAATGTGTTATTTTTTGGATATTCCTGGTTTGAATGTCCTTTTGCATGCAGTTGTGTATGGCAGGATGCAGGCATGAGGCTGCTTTGATTGTGGTGAACAAAGGATGTGAGAGGATGAGAGACTCGGTCGAGCTCGACTGTCAGACATGTCATGTGGGCGTCTGTCTTTATCTTCTGCCCCGCTGGGGCTCATTAGCTCAGCCTGTTTACAAAGAGGGGGAGACCCCCAGGGGCTAATAATCACACAGGCTACAACACCATTACAGAGATGCTTACTGCATTGAAATAGTGCTCAGTAGACTCTTTGTTTCCTTGCATTCAGAAGCCCTGGATGTGTCTTCTCTACACTGCTAAACGTGCACATTATGTCGATATATTCTTAATCCGGCCTTAAATCCCTCGAGGTAGTTCAGTGTTCCCTTTCGATTAGAGCTTTGCTACTGGGGCAATTTTCAGAAGTATTCGTGATGGGAACGAGGATTTGCTTTGTTTTTCCGTCTTTTTATTATCATATGCATTAGTCCATTATCAGCTTCCCCGTGATGCAGACTCAATCGAAGCAGAAAAACATTGAGGTGTTTCAGAGAACGTTTTTCAAGCCAATCTACGACACAGAATTGTCATTCTGTCAGACAGAACCCAGTTTGTACAAGAGGATGTTTGATTTAGTTATAGATCAGTGTATATTAAAGAAAAATATACTGTCTTTGTACACTTTTCAATTGAATATATGTCACAAAGAATTGGCAAATAATAACATTTTGCTTTATTTATGATCAGACAATGTTGTGAATATGGACAAAAGTGTAGACGTGATACAAAAACCTTCTTTGATTATGAAGAAGATTGTTAGTGTTCAGTTCTCTGGATCACCAGTGACGTGTTTGCTGCAGACTGAATTCTCTGACAGACGGCTGATTCATATACCAGTTGAATGCACATCGGCAGGTCCGTGTTATAAATGTCAAGTGTATGAAATATCTGTATCATCACTACTGCATCTTGTCAAAGCACATTTGTATTTGCAAAAAAAGGCTCTGCTCACAAATATTCAACAACAAAACATTCTCCTTTTTGTCCCCCTCCAACAACCCCCTCATCCCTCTATACTGTCCATACAAAATAAAATATAAAAAAACATCCATACAAAGAAGAATAACACCACGTTGGATACAGAAAATAAACACAACGCTGCATTTTAAAAACTATGATAAGACCAGGCACCGTTTCACTCCCTCTTAGATGCAAATCTTTGCAGTCAAAAACTGAACTAAACAACCTTTGTGCGTTCACTCGTTGTCAGTTTATTCACAGTACAGACAATTGCTCATACTGCTTTTATTTTGTTGAAACTTTCTCTCTCTGTGTGTTTCTCTTTCTCTGTACCCTCTTGTGTGTTTCCTCACCTCCTCTCTGCTTTTGTCCACTCGTCTCATTCCCTTTTTTTTTTGCCCTCTTTGCCTACCTACGGGTCCACCCACCTTTTCTTTTATAGATCTGAGTTTCCAGACTGCAGCTCGCATTCTTGCTGCTCCCGCTGTTGATGCCCTGACCGTTATGAAAGACCTCAGTCAGAACTTCCCCACCAAAGCCAGGTAGAGAAGAAACACACTCACACACAGTAACACACACAGTAGCTACAGTAAAAAGTTTTGGTTTACACAGATATCGACATGTCTGCAGTTTCACAGTTGAGTCTGCCCTTTTCCCCTCGCAGGTCCATAACTAGAACAGTAGTCAACTCTGAGATCCGCAAAGAAATCGGCGAGAACCAAAAGGTAAAAAAAAAATGTTGTCCTTTCATGTCATAGTTTTTTATTTATTAATCATTTTTATCCCTCCATCTATCCTGTTTTAACACAGTGAAAACATCCAACCAAGTGTCACATTGTGATGAGCCTGGGGTTATTTCATATTTTTTGGATTGGCTTATTAATTAGAACACAAAACATGATTCCCTAACAGCTGGGCACTGTTTGTTTTTTCAGAGATCACTCAGACAAAAGTTACGTTTGCTGTTTATTGGGAACTATTTCAGCTGCTGATTTATACTCTAAACTACAGTGTGAATGTGTGTGTGCTAATGAAGAAACATGTCGCATGGTGCAACTTTTTCATTGGCAAACAATGGAGCTGTTTGATGAATGGGAAATATCAGACTATGGCTACACAAACAATCCATGTTAATTGGATCATTAAATTGTTGGTTTTGGCCTTTTTGTGTAATTTGTTGACACTCCTTCCCTGTTAACATGTTCGATTAAAACAAATACTCCACTATTATTCCCATTAACAGTAGCTTGTGCCATTTGCCAAAATACACATTTTTACTGCTTATTTTATTCAACTTCTTTTGTGCATATCCAATCACCTGTTGATATCCAAGTCTTTGGTTATGTTCAAAAGCCTGTGTCGGTGTTTCTTCTTCCAATCAGAAATGTGTTTTTTTTCTGCTGGACTTGCTTCTTTATCCCAGCCTTGTGACATGTTGGATTGTTGGTTTGTAAACAACAACCGTAGCATTGACAGAGCTTACCATAAACAGGCAAGAAGGTGTTAACTGCTACTGCTGCAAAAATTGAGACAAGTATTCTGAATGCTCTGTATACGTGTCCAAAGAATGCTCCTGAAACCTGAATTATATCTGCAAATTCAACATTTAGAAAACGTTATGTTTGGAAAAAGGCCTAATTCGGAATATCCAAACAGATTATGTTGTTTTCATGACCTATATCGAATTTAGAATATTACCATATTCTGAATAATAGTTTAATATTTGCGTGCATGTTACTGTCGTCAGTAACACAAATCCAGATGGAAACATTAATATGCATTTTCTTTCACTAATTTACAGTCAATTAGTTTAAAACAGGAACTATATCTGGACAGAAACTTGGCTTAGTAGCTCACGTCTCTTTCACTGCTCTTATTGCCTTTATCCTGCATGCTGCTGCTTTTACCTTCCTGCTGACGGTGTTCTCCAGCGGTCAGGGATAATTTAGGTTTAGCTGTTTACCAATCTAATCCAATAAAGGAGAAAAATAAAGAAAACACTAGATAGCATTATTGCATGCAGCCCCGACCACAACTCCTCCGCCTCTTAGCCTTTAATCTGTAGGGAAATATCTCAAAATGAGAGCTGCTCTTCCTGTTTTTATTTTGCTCCTCTCACATTTTTATTATGTGATAAATTGTAAACAACGTCTGACTTGAAAAGCATTCAGTTTCTGACAATGTGTTTGGCTTTGCCCCGCTAATGGGATAGGTAATCACTCCTTTTTCTTGTCAAATATTTTTTCACTCCTCCCTCCCGGTCTCCTGCCTCCTCACCCCCCCCTCCTCCCCCTCCTCCTCAAGCTGTGCTCACATTATCTTGGTGTGCAGACAGGAGTTTGGGTGGGTGGTGGGGGTGAGTGGCAAACGTCCTAATTACTGAATCGGTGATTCATTCGGCAGGCGCACTGAGTCCTGCAGCGAGAAATGATTATTGATTGAAGTGGTTTGGACACATGCACTTACACACAGACATTTCTCTCTCTCTCACTCTCTCTCTCTCACTCACACACACACACACACACACTGTTTAAGTGGGATGAACAATATTTGTGTTAATCATGTCTTGTTGTAATTGCAGTGTCTGGAGTATGATTAATCTGATGTCTTTGTCTCTCTGTAATGAGATTTGACTGCGCCAGAACGTCTTTCAGCGTTCCTTTTGCATGTGCAGACACACAAACACTCGCACAACTTCTCACGATCGCGCACACACCCTTTCTCTAATAATTAGATTTGTTTAGTGTGGGGTTTGATTGCTCTAAACAGACTGACTTTAAACAGAGCTGTCAGTGCTTGTTTGGAGCTGTAGGCGTTGCTTGTTACCGCTTTGTGTTGACTGTTGCCTCTGGTTTTACAATATAATTGACTCGGCGATGGCCGGCTTTGACGTTACCTGCTACACAGCGTGGCGGGCCGCTCAGCGGGAGTTGAATGGCGAGTTCGAGGGTTTGATGTAAACAGGATGTTTAGTAGTGTTGACGTTTCTGTCTCCGTAGTTTTTCAAAGGAACTCTGGGCCTGCAGCCAGGGGATTCAGCCCTGTTCATCAATGGGCTGCATATAGATCTGGACACACAAGACATCTTCAGGTACACACACACTAATATACAGTATATGATCATGTAGTTCTTCAGCTCTGTGACATCTCCTGTAATCTATTTCCAACTTAAACCCATTTGCATTTCATCAACATTATGCAGCTTATGAAATCTAACATTTATATATTATTTAACATCCGCATGTGGATATAATCAGTGCTGCATATGCTGTTAGAATTACAGATATTACATATGTTTTATTTCTTTCATTTTTTAATGACAAATACAGATAATGAGCCCTGATCTCTCACACACAAAGTCAGCTGTCAGCAGTTGTGTTGATAATCACATTTATTCCTCCATACACACACACAAACACTCCTGTACAGTAGATGACCACACTGACTTCCGTCCCCTGCAGTGTGTTTGAGGTGCTGCGCAGTGAGGCGAGGGTGATGGAGGGTCTGCGCTCCCTGCACATCGACACTCCCTACATCCACGACATCCTGAAGCTCAACGTCCAGCCCTCTGACTCCGACTACGCCGTCGACATCCGCAACCCCGCCATCAGCGTAAGAAATCACATAAGTGAAATCCTCTCCTTTGAAATGAAACAACATTAATTAAGCAGTGATGTTGGGTGGGGGGGTTGAAACACAGTTGTGTTTTACTGAGTCAGTTTTTGTTTCAACATGTCCTGGAGATGCTGGAATTCTGTAATGCAGCTTCTTAGCCATGGACATTAAGAATTGTATAAATGTTGCTGGAAAAAAATGAATGTTGCTCCAGGAAATATTTTTATGGTGCAACAAAACTACAATGAGGTGCTACTTCAACAAATTTGGAACCAATTCAAGCATTTCAAATATATGCCTCATTTATGTCTAATTTATATCCACGACACCTGGCAGCTCCTCTAACAGCTCTGGTTAGTGAGGAGCTTCCTCTTGTGAGTTTCAGGACGCTGAAATGATCTGCTGATACAGATAAGTTGATTAACATAAACGGTGGTTTGAACATGGGTTGAACTTTCCCTTTACGTGATTTTCCTTCATTTTTTTCTTCAGTAAAAGTAGAAATAGTCTGTTCCGCATTCAATTTGAGTAAAAGTATTGGCATCAAAATATATTGCATGTACCAAAAGGAAAAGACATCCCCCTGGGCTTTTCTAAACGTGTGCTGGTCGTTGTTTCTTTTTCTCTGACATCACATAGCCTAAACAATAAATTGCTTAACAGAAAAAGATAAAAGGAAAATTAATAGACAATCAAAATAATTGTTCGTTGCAGCTCTAGTCTGCAGCCATCAGCAGTGAAAATATAATTTTTTATAGGCACTAATCTGCTGAGCCTCTCATACACATTTTCTTTATTTTTTAGTGGATTAACAACTTGGAGACGGACCACCGGTACAGCTCGTGGCCTTACAACGTGCAGGAGCTGCTCAGACCAACTTTCCCCGGAGTCATCAGGCAGATCCGCAAGAACTTCCACAATCTGGTTTGTTCATACCTGATTAACAAACCTCTTGTGAATCCAAATTGATCTGGAGAAAATTAAAAACATTTATTGGTGTCTGTGTTGCAGGTGATCATTCTGGACCCAACTCAGGAGAACTCTGCTGAGCTGCTGAGTGTTGCAGAAATGTTTTATGCTAACAACATCCCACTCAGGTTTGTTGATGTCTTTAAGGGTTCGGGGAATAGACGTGACATGGGAGTGGATTTTAAAACCTGTCAGTGTGATACACGGATCATTTTCCCCTCACTTTGTGATGCAATGCTATCCTTTCTGACTCCAACTTCACTGCTGCCAATCAGTCAAGATATATTACAAAAAAGACAATAGAACAACTCTCGTTATGCTCAAAATAAAGAAAATAGCTTATTTATTCATATCAATAATGATAATTATCTCTCATCCCTCAGGAATAGAAATAGACAAGGATTCTTTAGTTGGTTTTAAAAAGGATCCCTTTCATATTCAGTGTTAAATGTATTTTCTTGTAAATGTGAGTAACATTGTAAGGATGTTAAAGAAAACACGCTTTTTATTGCTCCACCATTACTGCAAGAACCAGGAAAATCTAAAAAGACGCCGCAGAGCAGTTGCAGTCATTTGGGACGTGTAGTTAAAATCCATTTTAATTTAGGAGTTTTCTCAGGCAGGTTTGGGGAGACCTTTGATACCTCGCTGCATGGGGCATCTTGGGATGGACAGTTTGTTTGAATACTAATGAAGCAGACAGCATGCACTCTGCATTTTAACTGTCCAATAAACACACAGGAGTCTGTTTTCAGAAGTTTGTTTGGTGTGTGTTTCAGGATAGGGCTGGTGTTTGTGGTGTCGGACGAAGACGACATCGACGGGATGCAGGATGCAGGTGTGGCGCTGGTCCGAGCCTACAACTACATCAGCGACGAGGTGGACAGTCAGAGTGCGTTTGAAGCCGTCATCTCAGTGAGTCGACCTTTCACAAACACTGATCAGGAACATTTCTATTGAAAACACTGAGTCAGACATAGATGGCTCTAAAACAATTTAACATTTTGCCACTTTTTCTGCACCTTCACCATTTCCTTTCTTACTTTCCCTCTAGATGTTCAACCGGGTGTCTATCGGGGGGAAGTTGAGTGTTGGGGACGTGGTGAAAGTGCTGGAGAAAAGGTTCCCCTATGTGGAGGTCAGCAGCGTCCTGGGAGCCGACTCCAGCTACGACAGCAACAGGAAGGTGAGAGGTGTTAAATGTGATGCTACTGTGGTAAAAGTATTTATAAAGGATTATATGACTCTGGGAAATACACTTGTTTGCTTTCTTTTTGTTTGTTTTTCTTCTTTTCTGGTGGAAACTTACAGTATGTACGGAGTGTTCAAAAGTGCAGTGTTTCCATTTTTCTATAGTTACAATAAACTCAAACAAATCAATCCTCCCACTGACCCAGAAAGCCATAATGTTACATTAAGAATATGCTGTAGTACAGCAAAGGTACAGTGTTAATTAGATAGACAATGGAAGGACGGAGACAAGGGAACTAGATAACACAGAGCAGATGGTTAAGTCAGGGGGTAACACAGACAGATTACTAAGATATGAAATGAAAGCCATTTCTTTGCAGAGTTATCATTGCAATCTCTACGTGCATATTTAATTCACTTGTTTGTCTCCTTGCTGGAGAGTTAAATGAGAAGGTTGATACTAATCTTGATTTCTTAATGCTGAAGTGAGCAGGTGATTAGCTTAGCTTAGCCTTAGGAATGGACAAAGGGGAAGGCTGTAATCTAAAGATGAGAACTTGAGGTGTTCCGATTTTTTACTCCAACATTGTTTTTCAGGTGATAAAAAGCTGATGCAAATAGACGTACCACCACTTTGTGTGTGTTTCAGGAGGGGCGTGCGTACTATGAGCAGACCGGGGTCGGCCCGCTGCCTGTGGTCATGTACAACGGTATACCTTACCAGCGTGAACAGCTGGACCCGGACGAACTGGAGACCGTCACCATGCAGAAGATCCTGGAGACCACATCGTTCTACCAGAGAGCCGTGTACCTGGTCCGTTACAGCACACACACACACACACAGACTCACACACACTTTTAATATATACCGAGGCCAGCGTGAGTTTCATTATCACGTCACGATTCAACACTATTGTTTTATTAAGGTTTAATAAAAAAAAGTCAATAAAGAAGATGTGGATTTGATAGCCGACATTATATTTCTCTTCAGGGCAAAATCAATTTTCACTGTAGTCAAAATAAAAAAAAAATACTGCATTTCTGTGCAGACACGAGGACAAACTGTACTGATGAGTATTTAATTTGCTTTGCATAGAGGCTGTAATGTGTAATGAGTTCTTTCCACTTATTCTGTTTAAGATTCACAATCAATGAACTGTAGATATTTTCTGAACATGCAACAAAACTTAGTTTAGTCTCATCAGAAAAGTCCTGACAGTGATTATAGGAGTGGGTATATTTATATGTGCTGTTGTGCATGTTTGTTTTTCACTTTGCTACAGAAGAGTTTAAATGAAAGAAGAATGAAATTAGTAGATGAGCTCCAGATGATGTTCTTTTTGGAAAAGGGAGTTAATTTTTACAAGTACACTCTGTTGGATTGTAGTGAGCAATAATTCTTCTGTTTAGCTGCATCTTTGTAAATGCGCCATCTGCCACGCTTTCCCGTTTTAATGCCGTTCCAGCATTCTGAGGAGCCAAATGTTTGAATAGTTTGTTTTTTTCCAAAAGGCCACTGTTTTGTTAGGTCTCAAAGCACAGTTACAGCAGCACTGTTTCATTCAGTCGCTCTACCGCTTCTAGTGGCGAACACGGTTTAAGTCGTCACTCTTGTTTTCTCCTTTTTAATGTTTAATCCGAGGCTGACGGAGGAAAACTTTTCAGTCGATTCACAAGCACTGCAGTGGAAAAGCTATTACATCTTGTTGGCTGTCTTAACTGTGACTAAAAGGATCAAATGAAAGTAGACAGAAACCTCCTGCATCACTTTTGGCTCAGTAGTAACAAATTATTATTTAAAAATCTGTTCTCGTGCGGTTCGCAGGGTGAGCTGGCCACAGATCACGACGTGGTGGATTACATCATGAATCAGCCCAGCGTCGTTCCTCGCATCAACCCCCGAGTGCTTTCCACCAGCAGGACGTACCTGGATCTGTCTGATACCAGTGAGTGCACACTGATTATTTCTACCCGATGGTCCAATATGGGAGCCTGGCACAGATTTACTAATAGTGTTCAAATTCTCTTTAATACACACTTTAGACTGTTCAAGACTATTTTCATCCAGACCTCCTCCCACACACACATTTGTATCTTGGCAGTTTAAAAAATAGAATCTCTAGTTATTTGTTTATTTTCTTCTCTACTTGCAGACAACTTCTTTATAGATGACTACGCTCGCTTCTCCACTCTCGACACCAAAGAGAAGAGCACCGCCGTGGCCAACAGCTTGAACTACATGACTAAAAAAGGTAAGTGTGTGCAGCGCGGCCTCGTCGTATAAAAAAACAAACTGAATGAAAGGGAGAGAGAGTTTTGTTTGTTGTTTCTAGTAAAGATAGTTTAGTCACCTTCAAGCTGAAAATCTCTCTTTGTGTATTCTCCTTCTGTCCTCTCCTCCTCCTGCTCCTCTTCCTCCTTTTCATGTGATGTTAAAATGTCCCTGCATCAGGGATGACCACCACCAACCGGCATGGTAATCATACTTTTCCT
>CAFUXE010001292.1:0-50108 GCA_903364295.1 Serranus cabrilla
TGTATCAACACACTGAAATTGGGACATTTTAAGCATTTTTAGGCATTTTAAGGAATTTTAAAGTTTGTCCACTTTAACAAAAACACGTCATAAGTTGTGTTTTTTTGTCCTTTTTCAAAAAGTTTCACCCTGACACGCATCAACAGACTCTTATAAAGCTATCCTGCGAATTTGGTGCATTTTGAAACAACTTGAAGTTTTTCGTGAAAAAAAACTACATGCTATAGTATGACTTTTTGAAAATTTGGCCATTTCGCAACATGGTGTTTTTCTGTCATTTCTGGATATATTATGCTCTAATATGTATCAACACACTGAAATTGGGACATTTGAAGCATTTTTGGGCGTTTTAAGGAATTTTAAAGTTTGACCACTTTTGACAAAACACGCCATAATATGGTGTTTTTCTGTCCTTTTTTCAAAAAGTTTCACCCTGACACGCATCAACAGACTCCAATAAAGCTTCCCTGCGAATTTGGTGCATTTTTAAAAAAAATTACGTTTTCCGTCATTTCTGGACAAACTACACTGCTACATGTATTAACCAATGGTGAATTAGTTTTTAAATTCTTGCCGGTACTTTTACTAAAACCTTCATCCCTCACACTTACACATCTTTTTAATACAACAAGATATTTTAGTCATGTTGAAAGTGTTCCAGCCAATCACAAGAATGTGTGGAATTTGGTTGGCGTAATTTATTGTTCGCCCTGTCCTGGCGCAGGCAGCATTTTTTTACGTCTGTGGACCAGTTGTGGAAAACATCCCAGTGCATTACATCAAACGCACCTACACTCATAGCAACAGCTGTGTTTTGGTAGTGGACGAACATGTGTACTCACGTACTGCTGAGTGAAATCTCTGGTCATAAGCTCATAAGCGGGTTCTTTTCCAAGCTGTTCTGTATCGTTAAAGTTGAACAAAATAAAAACGAAACACAACTGCTTATTCTCACAAACAATTCGGAATGAGTTAAACGGAATTTCAAACAGACAAGGTAGTTTTAAAGACTGCATATTGCTAGCAGATCTATTGTCTGACCCAGATTGCGGCCGTGACTGGATCTAAATGAAGGTTTTTTAGCACGCAGCCGCTCTCCCACCTTCCTGGTACTGCGTACTGCTACCTAACGTTTTAGCGGTACGCAGTACCGGACCGTACCAGCTTACTTTCACCCCTGTTGATAATCCAAAAAATGCCTGAGTTATAAAGAAATAACTTCCTGTCGATTGCAGTAAAAACAGGAAGTGGTGCATGTATGGGCAATAATGACTCTAATTAACAAGAAATCGCTCCCAATCTGTGACCTGAGGGCCCGACATGCATGACATCCGTAAGTCGCAAGTTCCGACTTGCATGTGAGGCTTGGACCACGTTGATACCTGCTTGCAGGTCTAGTTTGATATTCAATTTATGTACAAAACCCACCATTATTACACTAAGCATCCACGCATGTATGTGTGTTTCAGCTTCGCCGGCGACTGGAGAGGGAGCAGCTGGAACGAGAGAGACTGCAAGAAATAGAGGAGAGCAAGAAGGTTAATACAAACACACACACACACACACACACACACACACACACACAAACACAGGTGATTCATACACACTCTACAAGTCTGTACTTTCAACACTGGCACAGCATGAAGGTTTCCACTAAATGACACAGGCTCAGCCTCAACAGCTCTCGTTTGATTCTCCTGAGGACACACTCTTACCAGAACACAAGCACAGACACGGGTTGCACCTGGCAGCAAAGCGGTAGTCAACCGAGCTGATTGGGGTACTGAAAGATCGTCCTGCCTGTCAGTAAAATTAATTGGATGCCGAGGAGAGGAAAACCCGAGATTTTGGTTTGCAGCCCTTTATTTCCCCTTGCTATTTTTTCATTGTGTGGCATATTTGTTCCTTTGAACTTTGCCAGCAGCTTCCCATATTATTTTCTTATTAAACTATTAGCAATGAGCAGCTGTCAAACAGAGTTTCCTCTCTGTTTGCATTTCCCCCGGTTAATCCTTTCTGTTGACGGAGCTCGTTATTCACATTTTAAGACGCTGCGCTTAACATTTAATGAGAGCGTGCTGTTATAATCAACCTAATGGAAACAGCGGGCTGAACGATCAGGCAGACAGGAGGACAGCAGCGTGACGCTGGATCGATGAGTGTTAATTTACCGCAGAGGTTCACTCCATCGCTCAAGGCAAAATCAGATTCACTTCCATGGAAACGACAGACAATGAACCACAACTCTGGCCCTCTGTCAAGGCTGCCGGGCGTATTAGTCGCTCCAAACCTCACTCTCACTTCACGGCGTCAAGCACAGACGCACAAAAACACATTTGGCATTTTAAAAAGCACTAGTGATCAAACTGTATAGTCATTCAAAACACACACAGTTGTCAAAACAGATGGACATCCTCATGGACATGGAATGCACACACAGACACAAAGCAGCTGTGGACGCAGCCGCCCTGTTTCTGACAAGAGTGTGTGAGGTTAACAAGGGACATGGGCTGTTGTTGTGTTGTCAGTGTTTCCGCTGCACACACACACACACACACACACACACACAAAGGAAGGAAGCTGGCGATGACAACATTTACCCTGATAGAGAGGACAGTCACTCTCACCTCAGTATGGAATGTACTTTCCGATGAACCCTGACTGAACCTCAGACACGCACAAACACAAACACAAACGAACTCCATGACTTACAAGTCTGACCCTTGACATGCGCGCTCACAGATGCATGTATAGCAGATGCACACAAGCAGCCTACACATGGATACACACACAAAGAGTCACCTTTGGATGAGCGTTACTCTGGTTACAATCTCATGTGCAAACACACTGAGTGCTGGAATGCCACAGCCAGGCCAGAGGGATTCCACAAACACACTGTAATGTTTCAAACTTAACTTTAAGGGTTAGTAACTGCTTTTCCCAAATCACAACAAATAAGACCAAACTACTCGGAAAATAACATCTCATTATGTAACCAGAGTCCCTTTTCTGGAAGAAAGGCAGTGAGTCCAAATTTATATAAATTCTTTGTTGGTTTCCTGAAATATTCTCCAGAAACAGAACCAACCCACACTGGCAAGATTGGATTTTTGTGTAACAGCTTTGGTTAGAGTCCTGAATGTGTGGAGGGGTTCAAGCCAACTAGGATTTATTTCTTTGCAAGTCTGCCAACTAAATGCAGGGACTACAGTTTGATAACTATACCAGTGATGCCTCAAATCCAAATGGGATCTGCTTGAGATTGGAGATCGTCTTTTGGAGATAAATTTAAAGCCCTCTGGGCATCCTTACTACTACCAAATACACACAAATGATTCTAAGCGTTCTCTGAAACAGCTTCTGTCTTAAGTTTTAGTATATTAAATTCCAGTAGGAAATATTAAGTGTATGTACAGTTGTAGCCATATATCATCAGAGACATGCACAAGGCTGCACTACAGCCAATGTGCTCTCCTTGGCTGAGCTGCCAAAGCAATCGTTTTATTTGTGCTGTAGGGGTAGCACAGAGACGAGTAGCCCATAATATATAAGTTAGTCCTTATTAGGTCCCCATAACACCCAGCTTTTATTACTTTCGGTAAGTGGGCCCCTGCGGGACACAGATGGGGCGACCCTGAGTAACCGCTCTCATGTGACACTGTAGCATCCAAACTTGTGATGCGTTCAACATGCCCTCACTGACTTCCCCTCGACACTTGCTCTTGTGGGAATTCCCACCGCCATCATTCTGTTTATCAGAAAAAACTAGTGAAACTTGACCTTGGGGAAATCAACTCTCAAAGGGTTAAGGGAGTGAGTCAACAAGCTTAGGTTAGGGCTACCGCCTCTCAAAATGTCCAGTCCAGGAACTGGACCAAGCAGTAAAAGTACAATGAACAGGCCGAGCTCATTATTAAGACATCCATCCCAGTTTAAAGCAGTGGGCTGAATCTCAATGTGGACCATCCCAATGTTTTTTGTTTGTCCCTGAACAACTCTAACTGCCCAGATGTTCATCTGAAAACAAAGCGTCCTCCAAACATTAAGCTGGAGACGAGCTTTTGGTCCTGCAGCACTCTGGCCAATGAATACTGACCAATGAAAGCCCTTCCTTCAAATGTTTGTTCATATGTAATTAGGGGGGTGGTACATCGGTGTAGTGTTAAGCAAAACAATCTGATGCAGCTTTAAACACATGGTTACTGTTGTGAAATTAAACAAAACTGCTTGGTTAGGTTTAGGCATTAATACTACTTGGTTAAGGTTAGGAAAAAGTTTGGGATTGCAATTTTTTTTTCTTTTACCTAGGTTAAGAAATAACTGAATGTTGACACGTAGAGCACATTAATAGAATGGCAGAAGTCATGTGTTTGTATGACCCAACGAACCACCCTGTACTCCCAGTTCCACAGATTTCCTCGCACAAACTACTTCTTACCTCCAGTTACTTAAAGATCTGGTGCTTCTCATACACTTGTTGATGGTGCCTCATGTATTGATATCAGGCTATAGGCTGGACAAAGTGTCAATATTTGACAAACTGAGACTCGATCTGCACGAACGCGCTATGAAAACATTTCCTCTGCAGATGCAAATATTCTCAAGTTAGCAGCAGAGAACTCTTTGTTTCACCTACTCTGTTTCCCAGGCATACACAATATTTGTATTTGTATTTAGCTGCACTTTACATGGATTGGATAACTGCCGCTGGACTCATTGGATCTTTAATCTTAGTAAATAACCTCATATTTCAAAAATGTTCAGTAGGCTGGAAAATATCCCCCAAAGTGCTCTTAAAGTGTTCACATTGTGAAACAGTGGATACATATAGCCCGTGGCTCCACTGTAACGTTTTCACACCTCTGCAAACAGTTTCTGGCCTGAAGATCCTGCGACTGCTCGGCACTCTACTCCACAACCAACACCCATGGCCATATGGCAAATTGCCACCATGAAGCTGTGATTGGATCAGCTTTAATGCAGTTTGTCAATTTGTCAGTGATTGCCAATTGAAGGCAATTTGTTCAAAGCGCGCTGAATAACACACCATGAAGACGAACCACCAAGTGTGTATATATATACCGTGAAGTAATCATTCAAATGTCCAAAAGCTCATTTTCAACTCAAGGCCTTTTTGGAAAGAATGTCCTGATTGTTAGTCTGAAAGTGTGTGTATGTGTGCGCGCGCGCCCGCGTGTGTGTGTGCAGCACGTAATTGGGGAGGTAACGGTTTAACTGCTTTCACCTTCACTCCATATGTGTCAGCATGTCTTCGTCTTTAAACTGACATTAAACTAAATGCCTCCCTTGCTCACCTCCACTTCCTCTGCACATTTCTGCTCCCCTGACACACAAACACACACACACACACACGTACAGACAAACACACACAGCATGACAGAAATGTTAATTGATGACAGCCGCTGTCAGTTGGGAGCCACTGGCCTCGGCCATCTCACATGTATCCCATCTGAACTGTTTAAAGTCTTTCATACACAAGATTTATCATGTTCTCTCTCACACACGTGTAATTATACATACAAACACACAGCAGGATACTGGATCCTACTGAGTCATTCTGAGTCCAATTTGAGGTCAGGGATAGCACTTTTCATTCTCTCTCTCTCTCTCTCTCTCTCTTTCTCTTACTCACACACACACACACACACACACACCTCTAGACACTCATGAACACTCCTACTTGACTCTCAGAGGTGCAGCCCCA
This sequence comes from Serranus cabrilla, assembly GCA_903364295.1. NCBI lineage: Eukaryota > Metazoa > Chordata > Actinopteri > Perciformes > Serranidae > Serranus > Serranus cabrilla. Next base: position 5,726 of record CAFUXE010001292.1, read on the forward strand.
GCAGGATGTATGTACTGTTGTATCATTGTAAAATGATCCTACAGAGCTTTAAGATATTAGACAGGGATTTTTAAGAGGGATTGCGCGTGTTTTTCTTTGTCAACTTGTGTTTTTTTTCTCTATCCAAAGCTGGTTCACAGCTGCAAAATTGACTACTGAAGTGAAGTAACGAGTGTACTAATTTTAACCCAAACTGAGATTTTTTCCTAAGCCTAACCGACTTGAACTACGACCATTGGGTTAGGGTTGATCTCCCACCACCTATATGTGCGCTAATTTATGAGTGAGACTGAACTAAAAATTTTGAAGTCAAACAATCAGCTGAAAGACCCTAAAACACTTTGTAGACTCTCTGTAAATGGTTACATTAACATTACGATCTTTTAAACCATTGTTGAAATATTGATTGTGCAGTTTAAAACAGCTTTTTTCAGTTTTGTGACAGACGTTCTTGTGTATTTCCCCTATGTGTCAGGAGAAAGAGCAGCAGTGGCGGACTCATGTAGAAAAGTTGACATCCAGCCAAGAGAAGACTCTGCAAGACAGACTGGCAAGACTCAGGAGATTCAGGGTGAGAACGCTCGACACGCACAGACATCATCATCTGAAACTTAGCTGTGTGTTGGACATCAACAGTTGGTCTGCAGCTGCCGCCGTTTAACATGTTTGACATGCTGCTGCTTACTGTAACAGTCTGAGACTCAACACCGCAGTGTGACGGCTTCAGCAGCCACAAGACTTCTAACGTTTCAAAGCACCTGCAGAACAGAAAAGCCTTTAAAGATCTGAGATGAGCTATTGATCAAACACAGTGTTCCTGGATGTCATCATCAAGTTACAAAGTAGTCGCAGCTAAAGGTCATCGATTAGCCGCTGGTCGAACAGCCTTGTCAGCAGCTCTTCAAATGAATATATGTTTGGTAAGGTGAATAGTTCAAACTGTCATCATGGAGTATCATACCTCTGCTGTTAAAGTAATCATTGCTCTCTTCTTTCTTTGGCTTTGGTCTTTACCGGAAGCCTCCTGTGAATCAAGATGACTTTAATGTTAATTTTTCTGTCTTTCGTCACTCTTCTCGTCCTGCAGGAGTTCCAGAGGAAGGTGCTGGTGGAGGAGTCAGGGATGCAGGATGAGGGAGGCAGCCTCTCAGTCAACCAACTCCTCACCAGGATGTAAACACACCAGATGAGAGGCTGACTCAAGAAAAATGCACTTTTTGTTGCACTCTGGCATCAATAAATGATCATTGTGTCAACCGAGACATTGGTGTGATTGATGTAAATGAATGAGATCATGATGGATAACAGGATGTTTTTGAGCCAGTAGATATAGGAACGGCACATCAACTTAACTCATCCATTCATTCTCCTTAACCACTTATCCAAACTCAGGCCCCGGTGGGCTGGAGCTGATCTAACATCGAGGTGCCCATGGTTTGCAGAAACGTACAATGAGGGGAAAAAATAAATTCTGGCATTTGAGCTGAGAGCTTAGAAATAACAGATGTTCAGTCCTGCACTCAACCTTTTTGTTACCTCATATAAAAAAACTCTGGATCCTATCGCAATAAAATGGAGCTGGATCTAAAATAATGATAAAAAAAAACAAAAAAAAAAACTGGCTACAGTATGTCCCTATTATCATTTTATGATCATCTCAGCTTTTGTGGATGAAAATCAAGACAATAACATAATCACATAATAATTCTTTATCTGCGTAGTAAAACCTCAGTTCTGTTTTGATTTCACACAGTGTCCACTGAGAAAAACGACGAGGCCTGCAAACAATTTTTTGGTGATAAAACATCATTTGAACATTTTCTGTGGAATTCTGCTCTCAAAGTTTAAAGTCCAGAGAGCGTACAGTGAGTTATGGTGCATGGGTTCAGCTCCTGAGTGATTTATCTGACCCGTACATAAATCAGCACGTGTGAGGCGGAGTTTGATACTTTTTTTTTGATGGATTCCGGTAAATGGTTATGTGAATGTGCAAGTCTGTGGGTGGTGTGTGTGTATTTGCACGTGTCCATGTGACTTCATGGGTGTACTCGTGCGGAAAGAAAGTCTATCAGTCTAAACAAGATTTAAGAGGTCCTGAGACTTCGGCTCACTGTGGCCTTCTATGGTAAACTTGGGGACAGGAGAAGAAGAAAACAGCAGAAAATAGACCAGTGACATGAATAAATATGAAACCTAAATCATCAGGGTCACAAAAGAAACAGGTTCACATGACCAGAGATGGTCCAGCGGTAAGGACTCACATATGTGGGGCAGCATTTATCCTTGTTTGTCAAGGATCCCGTCCATTCAGAAATGTATGATACATGGCTGCACATCTTTCAAAGTTACTATAATATATACCACATAGTATGTTTCAATAAAACACTGGGGAATGAGTTTTTGAGAAAAACTGCTTTATTTGGGCAATGTTTTGTTCCAAAGTCATTCTTACAATGTATTCACACCAGACACAAAGCACATTTTTACCTTGCATTACTCGAGGGATTTTGACTGCAAGATCAAATTTGTTTTTTATTCACTTCATTATGCTTCCTTTCCATCATCAACAATGACCCAAAAAGCCCCTATTGCTGTTTTGTCCCTGCAGTGGAAGTCCCGACATGTTGGAACATCATCTGTAGGGCCAGACAGCTCGACACGTCATCTCCTTTTCAAGGAGAACACCAAAATAAAGAGATTTTTCTGATTGTTAATGGGTCAAATGCATGCCGAAATATTTACATCATGCCGTCAATGTGTAAAAAGTCTTAACTGGTTCATTGTTGGGTCTGTCAGCAAGATGTCAAGCAAACAACTTTAAAATGCTTGTTTTCTAAACAGAGTTCGGATCAATCGGACAAGGAGAATCTCAATGCTAATAGGCTTTCAAGACACAGGTACGTCTATTCATGTGATGCATTATTTGCATAAGCTCGTGCAAATAGTGGAGGTAGGCTGCTGTAAAAGTACCAATAAATGGTTCAAACTGTTCTGAAATCTGCTTTTTGCAACAATCTGGAACCAAATAGCTAGTTAGTGATTATCTGGGGAAGAAAGTCAATCTTTTGGCAGGACAAGGCCCACTTATCCCCCTCAGGAGACCAAAATAAAGCACAAAGAAAAAGAGTTTATACTGGACTACAGGAGGTTCAGGCCAGATAGTAATAATAGAGGAAATCATTTGCAGAATAAAAAAGGAATCCATGGCAACTAAAAGTTTCTCTTAAAAATATTTTGGCCAATGCATTACCTTATACAAGAACATGCTTTTAAGAAGACAGGAGAGATTTCTGAATATCTCCAAGTAGAGGAGAAGGTGAAAAGGAGAGGGGGAATGAAGTGAGAAATGCAGATAACACTTGCACACACACCCTCTTCTCACACTTCAAAGTTAATGTATTTACACAGATGGACAGAGAATAGGGTGTGTCCTATTAATGTCAGTGTGTGTGGGTGTTAAAGTTACTGCATGGCTCTGTGTGCACACTTCTTCTGCAGATATGCAGATACAATGATGTGCACATGTACATGTATGTGATTTTAGCTATTTTTGTTCGTGGGTGTGCAGGCAAATAATGTGCATATAATTGTGTTTGTAGGTTTGTGCTGTGTGTGGATACATGGAGGCTGCATGTGTATGCATGTGTGTGTGTGTGTGTGTGTGTGCATATAAGGTGTGGCCTGGGGCCTTTTCCTGAGTGACACATGAAAGAATTCACATTAGAGTTCTATAGAAGTCTTTCATCTGTATTTTAAAGGAGGAAAAAGACAAAGCTGTTGACAGAGAGAGAGAGAGACGGGGAGAGAGAGGAGGAGAGGAAGATGAGATGAGGAGGAACAGGAGTTTCCAGTGTGCCAGATGGAGAAAAACAGGACGAAAAAGGAGAAGTATATGACTTACAATGCAAAGTATAGTATTGCCCGAGGACACAGACATACAGGAACATGACCTCTCTCTCTCTTCTAGCACGTCATCCTGCCTCCCTCACACCGTCTCTCTGAGATACTTTTACTGCAAGACTTTTCAATGTTTACATCCTCACAGAGTGCAGATGAATATTTTCAAAATAAAAATCTGACTTTTCTTGTTTTACAATATGTGAATTTATTGCTACTTGCTATGATTGACATAAAAAAAATGGGTTTAGAATGAGCAGCTCATTTTCTCCAACTTCTTCTACAGCAGTTTCTGAAATATGCAATGCATGAGTCAGGAATTTCAGATGAAAAAAAAGAAGTTTTATGGGGTGCTCCATCAAAAAGTCCTGACGTATTTCAATGAAAAACTCAAGTAACCACCTCGAACATACCATTTTTTCAATGTCTGCCTAATTAAACCAGAACAGGTTTACACCACACTGGGGGAAAAAAGCAGTAAAATATCTAACAGTAAACAATAAAAAGGTATTTTACAGACAACTTTTTTAAAAGGATAATATACTGTAAAAATCTTTATTTTAATATATATCTATTTATATACATATATATGTACAAAAACATCATGATTCGACCTCACAGGACAAAGTTCACAATGTAAATGTTATATTATTTATGTTTTAACCTGATATGACATTTTTGACACATGTAATTATAGGAGCTGTGGTGCATTTAAATGTCTTCTCAAAATGTCTGCGCACTTTCCTGGAAGAGTAAAAGAAGCAGCAAACTAAATGAAGACTTGAGACATATCAGGGCAGGCCAGGAATTAGCCAGAGGCAGCGAACACACACAGACACACAAAGACGTGTAGGATAGAAATGCACCACATGACGCCATGTGAAACAGCTCTACCTGCAGTATGTCTGCCTCACCTGCAGGAAACTACAGACAGCCAATAGTGAGCAATTGTGTGTGCGTGCGTGCGTGCGTGCGTGCGTGCGTGTGTGTGTGTGCATCAACATGTAGTCAGCAGTGATCTCAGCTCACAACACTTTTGCATAAATTAAACATCCATCGGCTGATGTGGGTCGAGTCTGACATCATCTGTGGGGTGACTCTGCTGTGGGATGATTCAGCTGGAAGACCACAGGACAAGAGTCTGTCAGGTCATAATTGTAGCTAGAACCTCCACCTGTGATCACAGAATAAATACTGGTCTGATTTAGGAAAGGTGTAATATGGGACAAGGAAATGACATTTTGGAGCGTGTCCGAATCACAGGGAGGATACGATGATTAATTTTCCCTTCCTTGCTAACATTGCAAAATTAGGCAATTGTGGTGCATTCATGTGGTGTTGGAAAAATTTAATCAAGACTCATCAAACTCAAAAAACAACAACAACAAATAAGCCCGGTCAGCAATAGCATTATCTGAGTCAGTTCTAGAGCTATGGTAATGTGCATGCTAACTCACATTATGTAAGTGTTCACATACTTGCCTGTGTACATAAAATGTTACTGGAAGATTCTTCTAGAGGGAGCAGCACATTAAGCAGACCACATCAAGGCTAAAAAACCCACAGAAGTAGAGCTTTGGAATTTGCATGGTGTAAACAAACATGGCGACACTCGAGGAGATTAATCTAATGTTAATACTCAGATTACGGCAGCATCAAAAGATGGAAAGTTTTCAATTAATCGGCCTTTATAAGTTTCAACACTTCCTGGTTGTTGGAGCAGCGATGTCTCCAATGTCGTCCCATCCGGACTCATCCCCACACTGCTCCACACTGCCTCTAGTGGTTATTTGCACGTTGCATTTGCAATTTCTAACGATGTGCACAACCAACACTCCAAACCACCACAGGATATGCAAGGCTACATTCGCCATCATTGATGTTATTATTATCACCTGTTCTTGTCAAAATGTCTGCTGTGAAAACTGCATTCAGTTCTGTTCAAGGGCTGTGTTTAGTTAATATTCACTCTCTGCTTTGCCTTTTAATATTCATGGATTAAATAAAAACCCACATTTTTCAAATTCCAAATCTACGTCATTGTGTCTTGCCGCTCTGCTCTGAGCTACAGCTGTCCAACAGTTACAGAAGACTTCGCCTTGTGAAATACAAAATCACCCAAATGTTTAAGATCACGATTCAACAGGTTGCTTCTTGGCACAGTTCAAAGCTTTACGTGGCAAGTGGGAAATATTTGCCCAGGTCTACCCTTGTCAGGGGAAAACCGCTGGGACTCCCCAGAACAGACCGTCTTGGTTGTTTCATCCTTTATATTTTCATTCCATCAACTCCCTCTTGCGACTCTCACTTTTAAACCATCTGTTCCTACTTGCAGCCTCACCAATTATCAGATTTTTTTTATTACCCTATTCTTGCCTTCCTAGGAAAAGGAGCCTAACAGGTTTGTGCAATTCCCCACACGTGACCAGGCATCGGCTCATGTTCCGCCTGTCTCACGCTAAAGCTACTGTAAGCTTTTAAAAACCAAAATATTTACGTCCCTCTGGTTACTGAGAGCACAGTTTGTCAAATGATTAGACTATAGACGATATCCAAGCCATCAGCTTACATAATCCTCTTTGGAAGTGCACACACACATACACTCAGATGAGACAGACTGATCGGATTTATGAATATAGAGATATAAAATCTGCTGCACATCCGGATTTGAGTGAGTTGTGGGTCATTACATCATCATCAGAGCACAGCAGCTTTTTCTTGGAGAGCAGTTTACTGAACTAAGGGCTGTTCTCAATATGCATTTAGCTCATAAAGTCCAGCATAAAGCTGCTTTGTGGTTCCACTCGAGGCACCAAATACTGTAGCGCCGTTGACTCAATCCCCATTACATGTCAGGAATGTGAATCCCATAAAGTTACACTCAGGACGCTGATTTGCATGAATGTGTCCACCAACACCACCAACACCCACAACAGAACAGCTGGTGTTGATCATGATCTTAATGTTACCACCATGTGAGCAGCTTAAGATTGGACACGGTTGTTGCTGATTCCATATGTTGGATTCCTGCAGAGTCGGTGTTAAATCAAACAGTCGGAAAATGTATATGTACACTGCTACTCTTTCAACTTCCTGACACAGCAGAGAAAATGATCTCAAAGGCTAACAATGGACTCTAACAACATCCTGGACAGGCCTTCAAGGACAAGCTTACAGTTGTAAGAAGTTGCGAGATTCAAACACACACACACACACACACACATGTACACAGCGGCAGCACAGTCTCCAGCCCTCAGTGTGTGGGTGCTAACCACAGCTCATTTTTCTGCAATGAGGTTTAGCTTAATTGTGTTGTGGTTACAAGCCAATTTGGCTCCGTACTACAAAAAGGAAAACTACCTGATGTTGCATAAAAGCACACAAAGACATACACATTAAAACACAATTTAGTAGGTGTGCGATTCCCAATCAGGAATATCCCAGAAATAGTACCTTTGCAGTTTTCTAGCAGGCAATACGGTAAAGATTTTTCCACAATTAATTTGAAAACGTGGAATTTATAAAAAGGACATATTCACATGCTGTCCCAGCTACACTTGGACATTTTTTCTCAAAAAAAAAAAAACTGTTGAGAAACCCTCTGTCAATATACCTTGGAAAGATATATATCCTCTGAATGCTCTGTGTCTCTCGTTTGGGGTTGAAATGTTTATGAAGCTGTCCTCGAGGTCACAACACGTCATTTTTTACAGTGAGGTCCAAAGATACCCTCACTGCAATGAAATGCTACTATGGATAATATCACACATAAATAAAATTTTACTCCTGAATCCAAGAGTCGCAGCTTTCCTGTGGTATCCAATTTATTGAACTTCATTTTAACTTTAAGATTAGGACACCACAGCCTCAGATGGAAAAAAGTCTGCAAAAGTTCGGCAGGACATCAATGGAGTTGTGTTTCTAGACACTTGACACTTTTTTTCTTCTTTTATTTCTGTTTTGGTCTCCATCATGTCACCAGCAAAATACATAGTTTTTCTTTGTTAAGGGACTATAAATGTACTATATAAGACTATAAATCAAATATTGTGTGGCTTAATCAAAGTGTATTTTTACAATTAATTTATACCTTTCTAACATGAAATGGTCACTTGTTCTTTTATGTTTTTATGAATTGGGACAACAATTGAAAAAGATGAGATGTAAAAAGGCAGGAGGGAACAATAGAAGGTTTTGGCAGGATTCCATCGATCCTAGCTGCCATATATGTGAACCTGATATACTGATTGCCAAAGAAATCCCAGGCAAGACCAACCAAGCAGTTTTGTCTTTACTCTCTCTCCATCTGGTGCCAAAAGACAACAGGGAAGCCTACAAGAGGACCAGGCACCTGAAATAATGCAATGCCACATTCCAGCACACACAGAAACCTGCTTCAGCCTTTTATGTTTATTTTTTATGAGGATTTTTCTTTTGGCCAGGTAATCTCACAAGGACTACTGGTCACAAAAAGGCCAAAATACAAAATAAAAAAGAACAGACCAATGAGATAAAAGCAAACAGATCACACAACATGTAAAAATTATTTCATAATCCATCTAACAATCATGTATTTAAGAACTTCTACACCAGTTTAAGTAAGGTAAGGATCATGTAAAGATGTACATTTCTCTTCTTGAATGACAGAAACCAGCATAACACTACTATCACAACGTCCTTGTCCTAAAGTCTGTGTGAGTGCATTTAAAGTTAACACATCACTGAGTCCTAACTGAGCACACAGATGTTGTGTTTTGTGTTGTATTGGAAAAACAAGAGCAGTTACAAGGCCTCTGAAACAGTACTGAAGGTTTACAGCATGTCGGCATGTTACAGTAACATTGAAACCAGAACTGGAAATGGTGTTCCAAGATGGAGCCCATTCATCTGAAGAAAGTTGTTCGCCCAGTGTACAGCACCAGGAGCCCTCTGGGCTTGTTGGCCAGGACTGACACTTAACACCATAACCAGGTCTCTCAACACATTCATGGTTAAAGTTGAACTGAAATTAAAATTCATATTTGCTAAGATAACAGCACATACCATTGTTTTTGTTTTGACTTATGTATTCATTTGGACTAAACTGGAACTACCAAAAATAATTTCAAAGTTTTAGTTTTCTTTTCTTTTCTTTTCTGTGATAGCGTCTCCTGGATTAATGTTCTCCAGACCGGGGGCACTGGTTTTTGGATCTGATCTGTTGGATATATTCTTGTATGCCAGTATACAGTGTTCTGTTTAACCTTGTTGAGTAGCCACAACATCAACATAGCTGAACACAATGCTTTGTATCTTTCATATGACACACCACTGTACTTTGATTATGCTTATCAACTATTCTGGTCAAGCTGTTCTGGGAAATATCTAACAATTGGGGGCTCGTCCGGGATTGGAATGACTCTGAGATTGTGTCTGTTTTGAGGACCGCTGGAGTTGGTTTGAGGAACAATTTTTTTTTCAGACAATTTATTTTTCGAAGTATGGCCCAATATATGACAAAATATTTATATTTTCTAGTATAGCTCCAGTGTGATTGTCGTTTCAAACATGTGACACACAGTTTAAAACACATGGAGAAAGTTGTCACATAAACTGTTCGGTTAGGTTTAGGCAGCAAAACAACTTGGTTAAGGTCTGGAAAATGATCAGGGTTGCAGTTGACAACTTCCTGGTAGTAGTTATGAAGGTGACATAGAATGAGACATATTGGCGTACTTAAGTTACAGCTCACCTAAAATAAATATGTTGATTTTCGGTTCAGCGGGATCACGAGCAGGAGTATCCTGGGTAGTAAGAGTCTGATTGGCCCATGCATGCCCAAACGGACTTTCTCAATCTTTATACTTCACTTCCTCCTTTACTCTCATCAGAATTACTACAGCCTCAATTAGCTGTGTTATATATGAATAAGAGTGCAATACTTTGAAAAGTATAACTAGGAAGAGTGGATGAGAACAGCCTGAAGAGAGACAGCCAGCACTAGCTAGACCTCCTTCTTTCTATAAACATGAGAGCTGTGGCTAAGTCGGCATGCTAAACTGATTAGCTTCTACTTTGTGAGGAAAAAGCTTGTTAGTTTTGCATGATGGACCATCTTAAAATCTGAATGTTGTAAAGGGACAGATATCTTAAGTCACTAGCAGGAGATAACAGAAATTGTGGGCTTGAATTGGTAAAAAAAAATGTCTTGCATAAATGTTCATGCTGGGCTATGACGAGCTGTGATTAGTGGCGCACCCTGAAGCTGACGTGTCTCCTAGCAGCACCATTAGCTGCAGTATCAATATAACCCATACTGTAATTCCTTACACAGAAAGTTAGAATTTACATTTCAGTTTGACTTTAACATGTAACAGCTAATTCAATTAGTATGCTAATAAGTTGTTAACAACTATACAGCAACAGTTAGACCAGATACTGTAATAGGCCTATGTTAGCTAGCTAACAAGCTATTATATATTATATAAACATAAAGTCAATAAATATCAGTGATGAAATGACTGGTTGGCAGTCAGAAACAGATGGCCCAGTTGTACAAAATAAAATATGTTCACAGTCAGACTTCAAACATGGCTGCCAGAGGTTGTGTGACACCTTCCTCGGAGCACGACAAAGCTCCTTTATTTGGGCAGAAAATGTATTACTTTCCTGCAGGAATGTCTGAGTATACAGTCCAGTATTTCATAATTGAGGAAGGTTTGACTGGGGAAGTATTTGTACCCTTGACAGTATCAATAGGGACATAAATTGTTGCTCACTGCCATTCACAGTCTGCAAAGAGTTGGCTTTCTCTTTGCATTAAGTGTACAGTACTCATTAAGTCATCCTGTACTCAGCTGACAGCGGTAAAGTCCGTATGGCTAACAGGAAAAGCATTTTGCTTCACAGATAATCTATTTCTAAAACAACAGCTTGGACTGTCTATGATCTATGAGTGGCATGCAACATTGTGCCCCATTGGCATGGGCGTCCGTCCAATAAATGCACAGAGCAGAATGACCAGAGAAACAATGACCAGCAACTGTGTTTTGACTACCTTTACAATTTGAGTAAAATTAATTCAAATACTTCCTGAATTCTAAGGAGAAAAATCAGTTGGTCAGGATGAGTGGTGTAATGAGAATGACTTGCCCTTCCGGCAGGCTCCCGTTTCTTCTCATGTATTGAAAAGCACAGGAATCATGGAATGTTGTCGCTGCTACAAATTCTGTTTAAAACAAAAATACATAGAGTAAAAGCACATAAAGCAGGAAAACTCTGACATTCCTCAGCCCCATTAATGAGCCCATGTCCATCAACTTTAGTGTTCATCACTGAATGTGTCCATGTGTTTATAGTTCTTTGTCTCAGTCTCTTCCAGATTCTTGTAATATTCAGCCTAATACTGTAATTATTGCTTGTCTACGCTATGAAGCAAGTGAGCCTCACTAAATTATTTATTTTTTACCAAAAAGTAAAAATTATAACACTTTATCAGGTGAACAGTCGGTGCAATTAGGAACAACACACAGACACTCATTCAAACAGTGTGGACATTGCACATTCAACCACACTGAGAATCGTGATCCTGTTCAGAAGGTTGCTGTGATTAGTGTTAATCGCAGCATTACTGTGTCAGACACACCAGGACACAAAAGACACAGGCAAAGACATTCGCGGACCGAATCACCCGGGCAACATGTCCTCCAGCCCTGAGGCCCTGCTGAAACACCCCCACGGATGTGTGTGTTTCATGTCACACGGCCGTGTGTCTCGAATTCTCATTTTCATTTCTGGGCGACGGGGGGATATTCCTGGTGAACAGACTGAAGCTGGCGGCCCTACATCTTGCCCTCGGCACTCCTCCGTCTCCAGTCAAGGCCTGCGTCAGACCAGGGGGCAGAGTACTGTAGCGGCCCGGGATGGTCAAGCCCTCACCCGGGCTGAACGTGTGGCTGCCCGGGTGGAGGGTGGCGTCCTTGGAGAAGAGGCTCTGGATGAGCTGGAATTTTTCCTTCTCTTCCCGTAAAAAGACGTCAACCAGGAGCTTCTTTTCCCGTTTCAGCTGCTCCACGACGGTTTTGGGAACGTCAGGGATCCCCCAGGCCATCACGAGGCTGAGGAACATCACCAGATTCTGGAGGAAGGAGAGGAGACAAGAAAGGGTGGCGGAAGAGTGTAACATGGGCGAAGAAAGAACCTAGCATGGATACACAAATTATTATTTAATCTAATTAACGCTGCAGGGTATGGCATGGCCTTGGGAGAGGTCTGTGCTCTCTGACTGTCCTTCTAGTTTCCTGTTTTTCTTTTTAGACCTGTCCCTTTCCTCCCATGCGGTATTTCTGCCTCATCTCTACCTCCGTGCTGCCCCTGCAACCCTCCTGTTCTCTCCTTAGTTTCCAATTCATTCCATTCATTTTTATGTGCATTTTGAAGAATCACATAAAAGAAGCAGAATGGAAACAGCTTGAGGTAGTTTTTGCTTTTGACAAAAAATGGAAAAGGTTATATTGTATATGAAAACCGCTTTGCTAAATAAGTTGTGATGCTGAGAACATTTTGACATGATTGGTCAGCTTGAATAATATATACGTTTTTCTTCATCCCCAGGCGGCATGAAACACGACTCACACATAAAAGAATCATTACAACTTATCCAATTAAACTGTATCGTTTGATTTTTTTCTCTCATAGATCGTCAAATGGTAAATGCAAGTTTTTTTTCCCAGTTTGCGACCTCTACTTCCCCTATCATGTTCACTGGTGTATTACAGCCAGTTACAGCCTATAGGAAACATGACCTCCATCACTCCTTATTCTTCTGCTTATCTGGGGCCGGGTTGCGGGGGCAGCAGTCTAAGCAAGGCTTTCCAGACTTCCCTCTTCCCAGCAATAACTGGGGGTATTTGTATTTCTTTCTGCGGCGTCAAAATTTAGCTTAAAATTGACTAGACAAAATAAAGGGAAAGTTCTTCGGAAAGACATTTGGTAGACAGATGTAAGTGAAGCATGCAGGCGGACACACGGTTGTTTATTAAATCAGATAGTTTTTAACTAAATGAAGACATGTGGTTAGATCCCATTGATGTTCAGAGTGCATTCTGATCCACCTAATCTGGGTAGACGGGCCCACACATACACACACGTTATTACTTTTTTAAATGTATCTTAATGGGATACAAATCTGTTCCGCTTAACTGCAGAACACCACAAAAATGTGAATGCGTGGGTGCAATAAATTACACTGCAGAGTTCTGTGAGTGATATCATGGAAAAGTTCTGGACTGTTCTTCTGATCTGTTGCTTTTCTCTTCATATTCACATCCTCTCTGTCTTTTATTGTGTTTTAAAAGTCTTAAAAGTAGTGGTGCTCCGATCGATCGGCACCGATAATTATCGGCCGATCTCCATGGAAAAGTATGTGATCGGTGATCACCGATCACATACTTTCTTTGCCGATCACAAAAACCGATCACCTGTCGCTCATACTTTGCAGCCAGCCAACAGAGGCTCTGTGTGCAGTGTAGTGTCCCCCTCCCCCTTTCCTTCACACTACGCAGGCGCGCGGCGGCAAATCACAACAACAAACATGTCTGCTGTGTGGAACTTTTATACGGTCTGTGAGAGTGATGTAAAGTTTGCATCCTGCAAAACATGCAACGAAAAAATACCTCGCGGGGGAAGCACGTTAAAAAGCTTCAACACAACAAACTTGATCCGACATTTGAAGAACAGACACTTGACGGAGTATGGTGAGTTTTCGAGGCTCACGACAGAGAATGAAAAGAAGACAGCAACAGCCAGACGGCAGTTAACGCAGCCCACGCTTGGCAACACTCGTCCGTATGAGCGTGACAGTCAGAAGGCTAAGCAAATAACCCGGAAAATAATTGAATTCATCGGACTAACCCTAACCCTAACCCATCCCACAATGCTTCTCAACAAGTCATAGACATTTAGCATGTGCAAATGTAACATTTTTTTCCTGTTCAAAGCAAACGCACTTTAATTTCATTTATTTTTCTGTTTCAAGGTCTTTAAGACCATATTTATGTTGTTTAAGTAACAAATGGGCTACTTTATTTTACATGTGAAGCAACAGACCCATTATATTATTTATTTTATAAATTATAAGAAAGGTAAGCACTAAGTTGTTTTTTTCTTTGACAATGCACAACAGAGTTTGCTAAGCCATGCTCTCAGGTATTTTTGATTGATAGTAACTTATGATAGTTAATTTGATGCAACCTGCATTTGACTTTTAATGAATCCTTTGGTACTTGACATTATTTGAGGCAGTGTTGTGAGATATATTGCCTTTTAGTTATTTGATTTTCTGCACTATTTAGCCTGTTGAGAGCCTTAATCTGTTAAAGATTGTGTTACTGATAGCAGGTCATTTTAAGTGTTTTTCAGTTGTCCTTTGACTGAATTTGTTGCTGCATTGTGCCTGCAAGGTTTTTGTAGTTTTTCTCTTGAAAAAGTAAAGGAATGCTTTTTTTCTAAATTAAAGTGATTTTATGGTTCCTTTTTTCCAAATCATGTAGCCAGTAGCACTCATAACTACATTGAAAAATTTACAGCCAATCCATGTGATCGGTATCGGTGATCGGCAGTGATCGGCACTTTGCCTGATCGGTATCGGTGATCGGCAGCATAAAACCTGATCGGAGCATCCCTACTTAAAAGTTATCAACGCAACGCAATGAGCTCATACCTGGAACAGTATGACGAAAGCCAGTCTTGCAGCCAGGACACACCAGTACTGTTTGGAGAAGGTGTATGCGTCTTGAGACCAGGGGGGCTCCCTGTAGTCTTTGTACCTAGAAAAAGGGAAAAACACAGTTGTATTGAATGTGGATGCTAAAAAAAAAAGAAGGAACTTCTTTAGTTTCATTGTTTCACGCCTGGTGAGCTTTGTTTGGATGTTTGCATTAGCAGTAGAAAGGTTTAACACTTTAACAAGAGCAACAAGAAACAAACATTATCAGTTAGATTGACAGCTGATCACAGAGAGATGCACTGCTGAGAATCCGTCTCAGCCAAACCTTCCTCCTCTGTCCAGCAAGCCTATCTGATTTATCTTAACCTGGAGGATAACCGCTCTCATTAAACCGTCCCACTCCTCCGCTCAGCTTGGGACCCGACTCAAAGTGCAATAAACTGTATGAGGATTCCTTTCCTTTGTTTTCTTTGTAGTAAACACTCTTTATTGTTCTGGCAAAACAAACAGCAGAAAACTCAAACCACATGTTGAGAGAACGGCTAACGGCTCAAAACGAGGGCGAGGAATGGAAGAGAGAGAGGAAAATCAGAAAACGAACAGACAAAAGGAGAGAGAGACAGAGAAGATGTGTTGTGTTTAAAGCTGGCCTGTCAGATAAAAGACTTAAGCAATTTACGTGATTGGGCAGGTTGGGGATGAAAAGGGAGTGCATCACACACAGACAGCTGTTTATCTTATTTGATCATAACAGGAACTTGCCGTCCAACTCATTTCAAGGCTGGAAGAAGTTGAAGATCTTACACACATAAATAAAAACATGTGTGAGCCAGCCTTTGTTATCATTTTCTGTCATTTATTTGGTCAAGTTTTGGATATGCTTATTTTCTTGCTTTCATTTACAAAAAAAAATAATGAATGGCTCAATATTAACTAAAATTTCTCTATATTCTGCTACAATTTATCATGCAGGCCGAATGATTCTAATGTTGGTGTTCTACTTGTTTCGGAGAGAACAGACTTTGATGTTTTATTAGCAGACTGTAAGATTAAATAAAAATTCAAACATGGCTTTGTAATATAATCTGTGGCAGTCGGACAATTTAGGCGCCAGTGCTGCTGAATCTGTTGGCTGAAATGCAACATGAATGGAGTGAAATGCCAAGTTGCAGCGCGGCCGTTAGAGGAACAGACGTAGTGAAGAAAACAATTAAGTGTGCCGGTGGCCCTTCAGTACAAGGAACATGTCATTACTGTAGAGTGTGAGGGAGAAAAACTGCTTGGTGTTACAACTGTCTGCTCTTAAAACAAGAATAATGACACATGGACAAACATCTGGGTTCATCATTAAGACACATACACTGATGGTATTGTAGAGCTATATATTGTGTACATTTATTTCTATCAATTCCCGGAATACAAAGCCAAGTCAATGGAACAGCTGTTTCCTGTTGGATGCAATCATTCTTAATTACATAACGCAGGTCTCACCCTCGTTATGCTCAACTTCAGGGTCTATTTATAATAAAACTATTTGGATGAAGTCAGTCATTCACATATGGAAACATATGAAACACAGCAGGATTCAATCAAAATCATCTTGTTAGCAAAGTAGCCAACTGTGATGATAGTGGAGGGGGGTAAAGTCTGAAGCTGTTGGAAAACCGATGATGTGTCTGTACTGCACAACACCGACCAGAAGGAGTCAAAAGACGCAGCTCATGGAAGTTGGATGACTGAACTAGGTACATTCTTGTCAAATTATAATAATTAAAATATAGCCTATATTAAATTAACCTGTATTAAATTATAATAATACTTTAATATAGGTAATAAAAAGGAACCAGAATTTGAACTGTTTTTCACAGTATTGTGATGTCAACACATGTAGCAATACTAGACAGTTTCAAACACAATTTGAGTAGCTAATCAGAGCAGACCAACAGGGTTTGTATATTTTCTTATGAAAACTAGTGCAGCATGATTTATAAGATATCCTACAGAATGTGACACTATCTGTTTTAAACATATCACGGCCACAACATGACACATAAAACAGGATATTGTTTGAAATATGTTGCAAACACATGTGGAGCGCTTTTTAAACACCTGCGACTGCTGTTTTTAATACTTCAGTTAAGTTAAAGCCTGGTCCCCACTAAAGGATTTTCAGAGCTCCGTGATCTTAAAAAGGGCGTCAGGACGTAATAATATTAATCTTTAGAACACACAAATCAAATGATCCAGTCTAGACACAGGACCACACACTTTATACGATCTTCCAGAAATTCAGATTTCAGATCAAAACAAACATGGTGGTGTTCTATGATTGTCCGCTCTGTTTTGCACTTCCACCTACACACCAGTCTCCTGGTTGAACACCCTGGGCTGGTTGTGATGAGTGCAGGCCAGATAGTTACATCTCAGCAGCAGCTGACTAATCTCACCATCTACACATACTTTATTCATGCCTTTACAATGAAATATGTCTTAAAAAAGGAGTGTACAGGGAAGGGCAGAGAGCAGGAAGTAGGGTCTATCTTTATGTTACAGTACTTATGGGCTCCCTTTTCACAGCAGCTACTATAGGAGTCAGCCTTTCCCTGTGGGATGCAACATATAACACTCCTTTCATGGCGATAGCAGGGAGACAACCCATCTCATTGTTTATCATGGTAAGATCTTTAGGCAGAAAAATGCATCCTCTCAAGCCACTGAATGTACAGAAGAGATCAAAGAGAGTGAGATTTACAGACAAAGACCGGCATCATGTGGAGCCACAGCTATCTATAGAGAAGTGTTCCAGCCACAAAATCAAGCTAAATAATACAAGTAGACACTTTTATCACTTTTCTGATCATATGGTGTGGCAAAGAGACAGAAAATAAAGAGGATTAAGATGAAAAATGCTGTTCTGGACATGGATGCAAAGGAGGTTATTAAGCCATGACGTATCGACTAGCAACCCTGTCTCCTAAAAATGACATTCCCATACAACAAAAAGGCCTTAAGTTCATTGCAAATGGAGTTTGGTTTGTGTTCACACAGGAAGCATTTACAAGCAGACTAAAATTTGTGAAATTTGACCAAACTGCTGTCTAATTGGTTAAAATCTCCATGCGGGAAACTCCCTGATGTAAACAAAGAGTGAAAGAAGAGCAGATGGTCCACTTTTCATATTCACAATGGAGGGCCAACTATGCACGTTTGATCCGTGCCCAGTTTATCATTTATTACATAGCTTGCGTTTATCACTTTAGGCAGAGGCTGCAGTTTGAAAAAGAAGCCGAGCCACAGCTGGAAAACAATGTGTTGATGCACTGGAGTCGCCAAAGATGCATATCAAGACAGTTAAGGAGGAGGTGCACACTAATCATCCTGAACTGTGACATGCTCTAGGACTATCCCTGTACTTCCCAACACTGCCTACACCTGTTTATCACTGACTCAACCAGACAGCAGCATGCTCTTTTGGAGGCAGAGTCAAGATGAGTTTGAGTCTACTTTAAAGGCTTCTTTAAAATATAGATTGGTGTTCACACCTGTGCAAATGGACCTCATTAAAGGGGGAACGAAGCAGGGTACAGAGTACAAACTAAATGAGGCAGGTGTGGAAACGCCCAAAGTGTCTGGGAATGAGGAAGCAGGAAGCTGGTAGTCAGTCTCCCTCCAGAGCAAAGCTTTCTTACATATGACTTCAATTTTAAATAAATTGAGATTTCAAATAAAGGCCTTGTAACCACAGCTTTAAAACATTAGCATCAATCTAGCAAGAAGAAAACTGCTGTTCCATCTCTAAATTAAGAAGTGATTTACTAATGTTCTCTTGTTCTTATTTTGCTGTCATTTGTTATTTTTGTTTTCACTTACACACTGCCATGCAACACAAAGGCAAATGATGTGGTTTAATGAGGACATCATGAGCCAGACTATTCTTGGCCCAGGAGCAGGGACTTCCTTAAGTTTTGTTGTCACCGTGAGGTTGCCAGGCAATCAGTAAAAACTGCAGGAAGTCCCCGTAGCCAAGGATACTTTTTTTGTGCCTATAGGAAGATCAGCAGTGGCAGCCATGATAAGAGCTGATACGAGTGTTTGAAGTGCTCAGGAAATGTGATCCGATGCTTCCTTCAGCATAGGATACACTGCCACATCAGAGTAAAAGGTGATAACCAGAGGACAGGTGATAACGCCTCCCAAAATTCCTTGCAGAAAAACAACAAATCATAGTAGATTTGTAGGCCTATCTTGCATAGATTTTAGTGACTTAGTAGAAACCTGTTAATCCCAATGTAGACATGCCCATTATGTCTATTTTACTTGGCTAAATATCACTTTAGAAGTATGGTAATTTTCTCATAGACTTTCATACAATCAGTTTTTATAACCAGTGGAGTCGCCCCCTGCTGGTCATTAGAAATAATGCAGGCATTTCCTCATTGGCTTCACTTTTTAGACCTGAAGATCTCCCCTTTAGCAGTTTGCTGAATTTTATTAGCTGCTTCAGTTTCAGGGTCCTGCTATTATGCATGCTGGCTCACTGTTACACTGTCATGGCAGACTGTGGCACTTCAACATATCAAAGCAATTGTAATGTTATAAGTAACACTTGTGCTTTTCTTATTATAACAAATCAAAACGTCTGCTGTGGAAAAGGACAAACCAAAGCAAGATGTGAGAGCTTACAAACTTAAAATAAAAATTTAAAGTTAAATTTTATACGCCAAAGCTTAAAACTGATTAAAAATCCTATAGCTTAGTTTAAAAAATAGATACATTAGAGCTGGGACTGCAGGGAACGCTGATTACACTGGAAGCTGTCCTTTACACTAAACACACAGCAGTTCAACAAGTCTCATTTATGTGATGGATATGTACACACAAATGCACTTTGTCAAGAAGAAATTCTCTGAAGCCAACAGATTAAATGGCCTGTTTGTCTCACTATCTACTTGACTAGTCATATAGAAATAATGGCGTGGAACGCAAAATGTGTGTGCGCATTGTGTGTGTGTCAGCAGGGTCTTATGTCTGATTCTTTCTCCTTATACAGTCATGAGTGAGGAATGCTGCCTGTGAGAGTCAGCTCTTCTCCCCTTCTCTTTTTTCTTTGATCTGTTCATCTTTCTCTCACTTGCTTGCCAATATTTTACAATATTTTGCTTTAGATCAACTTCCAAAATGAACTAAAGAGCAAGAAAAACCTCCCCTCCTGTCATGCAGGAGTCAGCATAACTTTACTTGCCAGGATGAAACCAAATGTAAAATGTTATTATCAAATTGATGCTTCTACCCCTTCTTTTCTTTTCCTGTGTGTGTGTGTGTGTTTTGAGGACACTCCATGTTTGGTTATAATAAGGCAGTTCGGCAACAACTGGAGCATCTAACTCCATATTCTTTCACAAAACCAATGAGATTTATATTAAGTATGTGAGGGACGTGAAAACATGTCTGTGTGTTCCTGAGACTTCCTCCTGCCAATACAGTGCCCCCTGGGATATATATTTACAGACAAGGGTCAGACCATTCCCATCCTTAAAACGCACACATACACACAAACACTAGGCCCTGAGTACAGAACATGGCTGATGTCAGGTAACACTGACACTCCACAATCTTATATCATAATATATATACTTCCATACCATGCATACCATCATGTTACCTTGCAGCCAGCTGAATCACAAGACTCACTGCAAGATCATGTGGGAGCAGCTACCGCGGTAAAAACAAGGCCCCAGGAAGATCGGCAGGATTTAAAGCCAATTTGAGGCAAAGTGGTGACGTGGTGGCATGGGGCCCAATAGACTTTCATTGGGAAAAAGACATTTCTAAATAGGAGGATAAAAATATTTTGAGTGTTACAAGCCGAGCAAAATGACTATTTTCTCGGACAAAATTGTATTAATTCGGTCCGATATCATTTGGAAAGTCTTGAAGAAATCATTTTATCCCCATTGAAGCTATTGGAGCGCTAACCCAGAAGTAGCCGGCTCAGTCAGTGGAAGTCTCTGGTGCATTTACCACAGAAGATCCGAGTGACATTATACACAGAATTCAAGCTGTTACTGTGTAAGTTCCATAGGAATGAACAGGGAGCTGCCTACAACAGTGCGTCCAGTTGTCTTTATACATCCAGGGGTGGAAAAAGGTATTGCCAATTCTCTACCAGCGTACACATTTCTACCATTGCCCGGGATTTACTGTCATATCACCTAATGCGAACATAAAACAACAGTACTTTTATATCCGTAGCAAGAACATGTGCCTTTCATGTGTCTAAGCCTCAGCCTTCTAGTTTTCTGTGATGTGTTTCAGACACACTGTGCTTTGCCAGTTTTCTGTTTTTCCTTCTCATTTCTATCTCTGCGTTTGTCCTTTCCCACAATTGTTAAGAGCAGAGAATGTGACAACAGGTCTGGCATCCTGCTTACTTAGATCCTAAACCACTTCCATCCCTCTTCAGTTTATGACTTCCTCCTGGCTGGATGAAGACAGGAACGAGTAGAGAAAAACACTTAAGTCTTAAAGTCCCATCCAACATGTTCCAGATTAGTCTTTGAAAGATCACGGGCAAATAACACGTCACTTAGGTGACTGATTGAAATTATATTTTTATTGTTTCAGTAGGACTTCCTGGTCACGAGGCATCCACACATTGACCATAACTGCTGTATTTTTAGACATTTCTGGTGCTCATGTGCAGCCAAACAAAAACACAGCTATCTCACAGATGCAGTGTTTGGCAAAGACTTACACTGGACACCAGAGAGCAGAGAAGTTTTCTGTGTGTCAGTGAGACCAGTCATTCTGACATGTCATTGTTACCCTGCTTGTCCTTATCTTTTAGCTATCCGAGCTCTTGGGGTGGAAATACTTTGGTTCTGAATAAAATTTCTATCTGACTTTTAAATGGATTGCCATGAACTTATACAAGCATTCATGGTCCTCAGAGGATAAATCAATAATAGTATTGAGCTGCATATTGGCTGAAATTTCTGACAACTATGAAATTTTTATTTTATACTTTTGTTTCTTATCAAATACCTACAAAACGAATGAACATTACCTTGAACTATTTTAAAGTAATCATCAAATGTGAGCATACTTACTTGTGGAACTAAGATGATGGACAGGGTAAACAAACTGGCTAAAATTCAGCATGTTGACATAGTCCATACTAAAATGTTGACAACCTAAGAACAGCCCAGTGGTGATGAGTTGCTAAGTTATTTGTTCACTAATTTATGTATCAGATGCAGATTCTCTGACCCCACTGATAAGGTTTTGATCACTTAAGGGCAAATGAAACACTTCACCTCTTTGTTTTAGTCTTCAAAATTGAGAAAAAGGAAACTTGATGTCAAGCTTAAAAGTGAAAGAACACATGATGTACTATACCCATGAGACATTCATAATTCATGCACCATGACATGTTTACTGCTGCGTTGTTCCGACATGTCCCTGATATTTGTATTTTTAGATTTATACCTGAACTCCGTTTATTATTTCAACTACACTGAATAAAGAACAAACTGCTTTCCATTGATGCACCGAGAGGAAACACCTTATCTGAAATGACATAATCCATCCCATGAGTTCTTGACCAGCACTTGACTTCCAGGTGATAAGAGTGTAACTGCAGCTTACTTTTTTTTTTTTTACTTTTGGCACAGGAACAAGTGCTGTCTTGACATTAAGCAGGCTGAGGCCTAAAAGTCTGTCTGCTACCATAATGCTTTTTGAAGTCCTATCTTGGAAGAGACAATGATCCTCATCATAAAGAGCCTTCTAATCCAAAGAGTTAGTGCTTCTCTCTTCTGCTCTTTGTCTTTATTCTCTGTATTCTTTGCGTGCTGTAAATAACTGAAAAGTTCCCTGGCTAAATATAATTTGATTTAAAACAAACTGGCGTCAGTACATGTCAGGAATACAGAGAAAAACAAGTATCCCTGTGAGGGGAATTGGTTTCTCTCTCCTCCTCCACGTGGACGTCAGCCAAGTGACTGTAGGAGCTGGTTGGGCTTTAATATTTGCTCAGTAGTACCTCAACAAGGCTATGGACCTGAATCAAATTAAAATGTAGAATTTGTAACATTTCTACATTCAAATGTCTAAAAAAAAAAGGGAAGAGACCCATGTCTTATTTTTTAAGGTATCCATTTTCCATTTTTTTTCAACAATGTTGTATAGGAATGCTGTTTAACTTATTTTTATTGTGTATACAGGACACCAATGTAAAAAAGAGCTCTGCTGTCAATTGGCCATCTCTGACTTAAGATTTCATCCATCCATTCATTAAGGGAAATCTGTATTTTTATTGATGGTTATGTGAAGCTGTGATAAAGTTGATGTGTTTGCCAGGTTAGTATGGTTACAAAATCTCTTAATATCTAATAAGTGATTTACAATACTAGTGGCTGCTGGATGCTACAGGGCATCTTAGTGCTTGTCACATTTATTGCCTCATGTGTTAAATGACCAGTGTGGTTTGTAAATGTCTAGGTCATAATTTGTTTAACCCCGCAGCTGTTTTCATTTAAATCATCGCCATGTCGATTTACAATTTGTTACCCCAACATCCCAGTTTCCCCAATTAACTGATTCCCCATCATGTGTGTCTTATACTAATTAAGTGATAAACGAATTTTGGCTGTATTGGCATTGGGTCTTTCAAGAGTAGAAGCATAGTCTTCTCTGGAGATGGAACAAACAGATTTCTCCTGACGTTGGTGAAGTTTTAGGCACCAAGCAGAATTCATAGTTTCCCCACATTTTTATTTAGCCCTCCTCCAGCAGAGGGAATACAGTAGAGGAAAACATGTCTGCAGATATGTACGGTGATGCTCTGCCCACTGACGCAGAAACTGTCTTCAACTTCCTCACACTGCTGTTTTTAAATGTGATTAAAGATTTAATACCTTAGCGGTTGGCCTCTGTCACACCATCCATCTATTTATCCATCCATCCAACTACAGTGCCTCTCCCCTTCACTTTCTTTGTCTTCTTTCTACATCTTTCCATGTCTCCCTATCCCCAGCTTAACCCTTGTTCAATTATGAAATCCCTCAGCTCCCAATTCTGTGTTGATCCATCAAGTGATCTATTTTTTCCCTTTTTTCCGAGTCTCAAAATGAACTTGGCCAAAAAGAGAGAAAGAAGAAGAAATAAATGAACAGTCTGACAAACTTTGAATTACAAACTGAGCTGAACCCCCACAGACACACACACACCCCTCTCACACATCCTCCAGCCAATGTTATGCCTATCAGCATTCAAGGACATTCACTATCTCGTCGTGTTTCGGGCGTGACGTACCACACAACATTGGCACAAAGACTGTATTCTTGCATTGTAATTATTTGGTGTCTTATGTAACAGCAGGCTGACCTCTGTCTGTGGGCGCGGGCATCCATGACCTTTTCTTCTACAGCGCTTTATATTGATCTTATGAAAGGGATGCTTGCCACTGGCATGAGTAAAAATGCAAGGACCACACAATAGTTCACTGTATTTCTAAATCTGAAAAATCATCAACTCCACCCCGTCTCAGACTAGGGCTATAAAATAAAGATAAGCAGAGAAAAATGAATAAACTGAAACAAAATTAAAACAATATCATCATATTACCAGGTTTAAAAAACAAATACCAGAAAAGATGAACGTCAATTAATTTACTTTTAGTGTTTTAGCTAAAACATGTCACTACTGAAAAAAGAGAATTCCTGTCATCACGTCACACTGAACCATGGAAATTAAAAAAAGACTTGACATTAAAGGAGATGGCGCTGCAAATTGCTTTTCACATGCAGTCTAGTCTTGTAGAATTAAATAACAAGAATATTATTCGAATGTATTTAAAATGAGTGGTGCTGTGTTGCACTCTAAAAACTAGCTAAAACTAAACTCGAAAATGAAATCAAGTAAAAATGTGAAAACTATTTAGCTAAGAAGAAAGGGTCAGTGTAACTTTAAGAAAGTGCAAAGGTTATTCAGGGTTATTCTCGTTGTGATTAAAGATTTAAAAACAAGGAATCAATTGGAAAGATTGATATAGACATCCATTCAATGAACCAAAGAAGAAACAGAGACACGCTTCAGTCAGATTAAATGGATACTAGCCTTGAAATAAGCATGATAATTATATCTATTCATTGTTGATGCAGACATTAAAGGGGAGAGTTTGAGTATTTGCTAAGGTCAGAGTTACAAGCTATGACAAAACAGATTGATGTTTTTATTCACTACTGACAAAATACCTCAAACTAAATTTGTATGATGTAAAAATACATGAATTGGGTTGATTGTTTCTTGAATTCAAGCACTTTCCTGGCAGCAAAGAGAAAAATATATCAGAAAACCAGAACTAGAACAAAATAAAGAATAAAATTTGAATGCTTTACAGTTTGTGGACTCACAAAACTGCTGAAGGAGATAGTCGTAATATTTATTTGTTATCTGTATTTAATTCCTGTCACAAAGATAATTTAAGCAAATTATAAGTGAGGTATTGCTTCCAAAGCCAATGTATCTTATCATGCATGTGTGTTTGTGCGTTTTTTTACCGGCAGACGGTGATGTCTCCTTGGTCTGAACTGTGCGGTGCCGTGCCAGGTTTGAAATTGGACACATTGAAGTAGGAGAGTGTGTGGTCAATGAAGCCATGCATGGTGCCAGTCTGACTGAACATGTACTGGTAGACGAGCCGCGGGATGAAGTCTGATGTGAAGGAGATCACAAAGGCCTCCGGAGGAAAAGAGAGAGAATGAGAGAGTGAAACATTTTTCAGCATTCATAGAAAACAAACCATGAAATAACAAGTTTAATCTTGTAAAACTTGTGATTTGTCAATGTTTGGTAATATTAAAAGATGTCTTTAGAAACTGGTATGAGCCTAAATGCACAAAAGGGAAACTGTGCTCCCAGTTTTCCATTGCTCTGAAGCTCCTCGGGCAGCTTAAGTGTTTGTATATTTGTCCAATGCCCTATAGCTCTAGAATAAATAAAAACTCCTGCTGCTTGTTTTTCTCAATCCTACTCAAATCTCCTTAGTATTAAAAGTAAACGGAATAGGATTTGGTTTGCTGGCCAAGGACAAATCCCAAGCAGAACTTTCCTGACTCCACAAACAGACACACACCTTGACCTGCACAGATCAGCATGTAAAGGTGTTTCAAACAAGGCTGTGGGATCTCACAGGGCCATGAGGGGTGACATCCCAGAGCAAAGGGAGAGTTTAAATCTCTTTTGAATAATAACTGCTTTCAAAATATTAACTGCTTACAAGTTGAAATATTCCAGCAGAGAGATGGGAGCTCAGTGGCAAAGCACTGTTGTGTTTTGTAATCTTTGAAAACCTTTGACCGATATTTCTGTCCATGATGTCTTGGAACTGACCTTTTTGCGAAATTGGGACCGCAGCATCGGAGTGTTGCTCTAAAACGAGTCAAATGGATTTACAATATAATATTTTTTTCAGCAGCAAATATTTCGGGGGTACCGCTGTAGCTAGCGGATATTCGAATAATGGATATCCAGACCATGAATTCTTCTTCCGTGCGCCGATCATAGTTTATAGTCCGATTAGCAACTTGAGACATGAGAATAGAGTTGGAGTTGTGAGACATCTTCTATGACCAGAATGTTTCTCTGCAAATGAATGCATTTTAAAATGCTAATAAAAAGCTATGTCATTGTCAGACAATAGTTGATTGGTTCTAAGATTGCTAGACCAATTTTTCCACTTCTTTTGCCTACAGATTCTGCAGTTATTTGCAGTTATCTGGAAGAATGTACAACAGACAGAAATAATCAGGGTTTTTTTCAGACACAAATAATCTGTTCTGTGCTGTAAAGTAATTCATTTGATTTCCCTCCAAATCTGGCCTGTTGACACTGGACAGGCTGCAAGAGACTGACTGTTATCTCAGTGAATTAACGATTTGTTCTCATTAATCTTAAACATGTTGGGCCCTTAAAAGCAGTGACACTGTGTACTTACTGTAAAATATACGTATTTCTTGTGCATATATCTGCCTTCATCACTTATTTAATGAGCCGATAGCGGAAAGCGGGACATTGCATTAATACTTACATTTATAATGACTGAGAATTTCCCCATTCCACTCAGTATGTTGTACCATATACCTATAGAAAGAAGAAGAGAAGATAGACATCTGTATCTAGCACACTGAGAAAAGACAGTGAGAGAACCAGACTAAATGCTGAACATGGACCACTATTTCGGAGAAGGTGGAGGCTGATGGGGCTAAGTGGTCCCCAGTGGACGTCCTTAGCAAGTTTTGTCTTTAAGCTTTTTAGGTGTTGTTTAATCATTATTTACTCTAGCTTTCCAAGTTCTTGTACACAATAATAATAATGATAACTATGTGAAACTGAATATTTTATAGATAAAGATCATATATATTTCTTGTGCCGACTAGTGATGGTAGAAGCATGTAATCAAATTGTCTACTAACTCTGTGTGTCACAGCTACTTACCAATGTCTTTAGCACGTACGGCGACTGGCCTGCGTAGCTCCGTAACAAACTTCTTGGCATCCAGTCGGATCTCGATGACGTTGTTGAGCAGAGCAAAGAGTGGAGCAAGCGGGAACGAAGCCACGAACAGAGAAACGAAACCAAACTGGATGACTGGAGAAAAGACACAAACAATAATTACACATGCTGCTGTCGATTCAGTATTATTCAACATCAACATGTTGTTTTCGTTTTGAAAGTACATTATATATAAAATGAGATCATGGAGGCATGGTATTAGCCTTTGTGTGTCTTGGCCGTATTTCCCATAATCCCCATTGCTCCATGCCCCCTGTACAAACACTAGCACAGGAATGTATGGAGTAAAACAGCAACATCATTCACACATATGAGACTAGAAACAACGACATTTTCAAATCACAATCCTGTATTACTAACATGAATTCTTATCATAATTTTCCTCAAAAACATTCAGAAAGTTTATGACATTGCTCATAAAATATTCCATTGCTTTAATTCATGTAACTGGCTTAATAAAAGACAACCCAAGTTACACTTTTCTACTGCAGGGCACAGCTTCAAACAGAGACTTTCTTCAAGTTTCTAAGAGCAGTTTGATGGACGGAAAAAATCAGAGGCTTGTGAGGCTCAAGTTTACGTCATAGTAGTATCATGGGTATCTAGTACTGTATGTACTACTGTCCTGCTCCAAAAATTACTAAATATTTTCCCCGTCTGCGTGACTGCCTTGCAGCAGAGTTCGCAGACCATGACAGTGATTGATTATCACTTTATTCTTTGTCCATCTCAGTCTCAAAGCACATACCACTTAGGGTGTTTTGGACTATGGCCGACTGAAAAGGTCGCTCAGTACTCTGTGTTTTGGTAAAAGGGAAATTGTTAATGAGAGAAATCAATTTTTCTAACCTCAACACAGTTCAGAAAAGCAACTTCAGATCCATTTTAAAATGGAAGTTCACTTAAGGTAAAGCAAGTGGTTTCCACACTAGGTGTGGGAGTCATCCGCTGGAAGTTGGATAACAGGAGTTGTCAGACTAAATCATTCTGGGGACTCGCTGACACGGACAGCCAATTGGGGAGCTCTCCGGGGAACTACTAACACTAAAGGCCTCTTTTTCTGTTTGCGTTAACACCTTTAATAGTAACGCTGAAGTGGCATCAGCTCTCCAGCAGTTGGTATGGTATAGCACATCCCTTGCGGTTACATACAGTGTCTTATATCTTATCTTATATTGAGCTGTGGCGAGTTAAGATTGTGTTCCCCTGTCACAGGTGATTTCACTGACAGTATATTTATTTGTGTTTTCTTCCTTTTTTCTTGTTGTTGTTATTCTAATAAGCTGTTATGTTGCCTGTCATTAACATGGCTAAAGTTTTTTTCATTGCCAGTGCTACAATCAATATACACTTACATCATTCAAGGTTCCTCTTGTGCTGGAACAATACCTACTCTATATAGAGGAATAGGAATCAAAAAAGTACCTCAAAAAAATATTTATAAACTACAACTCTCCCTAGTTCTTGCATTTCAAATGCAATAAAAGGGGGATTCAAAGAACTAAGTTCTTCAAACTATTAAAAATATAGTTCCTCCGGTCTGAAAGTACCAAATGAAATAAAAAATATCATATGACAGAAGATACGTTCCAGCTTTCAGAAACAATGATCAATGGGGGATTTACTGATTGTGGAGTTTCCTCCCAGTATTTAACACTGGCCACATTTCTAAACCAACATAAAACTCATAATGTGATGAGTCCAGGAATGTGAGAAACCCACGTGAATGTCGTACTAAAAAAAGTGATTATCTATGGTCAGAGTAAGACCATAAAAGACCATATATTTAGGACTTGAAAATCCCCTCTTGCCTCTGTTAACCAATCAGGTTGCAGTTTGCATCCATTTCTGTCAAAGGCCTAGAAAGTATTTAGTGAAAACTCTGAAAGAATGTAATAAAAGGTATTAAGTCTATTTTGGAGGGCGAAGGCAGACGCTTCTTTAACCCAACAGCACAGAGGATCTATACTAGCACCAGTTTCAACTCGGTGTCACCAATTCAGTATCCAACCAAGTGTTGCATTTTTGGAGAACATTACGTCACAATGAATTTGACCTTTTGAGTATAAAATGTCCTCACTTCATTTCATCTTCACCTTTGGCCACCAAATTCTAATCAGTTTATTCTTGAGTCCAAGTGAATGCTAACACCATATTTGAGGGAATTCCCGAAAAAGCAGCCACAGTTATTGCCAGCGGTGAGATTGCCTGGTGTGATGCTATTGGAAAATTAATGACTCCAGTGAGCAGGATCTGCTCAGTTACAAATACCACATAGGATACAAACTAACTGTGTATTTTAAGCAGCAGAGAAAACATCTCTGTACATGCTCTACTATGGTGCAGTTAGTTTAAAAAGAACCCGTTACAGTTACCACTTCTGCTGTTTGTCAGCATAAAAGTGGCTAACATGTGAGAGAGGAATCTACAATGCTGGAAACACACATTTCAAACCGCCTCTAAGACGCCGTCTGATTGACATTCGTGAATGGCCATTTGTCTGGTCAGTCGTCACACTGTCTGTCCAGACTCACTCTGCGGTTCAGATGATGCCTTTTAAGGTTAAACACTCCACTGCACCGGCTAAACTGGGACTTTTTATGATTAAGCAGTGTGCAGAACTATGTGTGTGTTATGTAAGTTGGTCTGATTAGATAACCTAGAGAAACAACACCCATGACTAATAATTAAAACCAAAGTTGATAGGAATTTATTGTAAGGACCAAAACAATTGCACACCAATGCTGGGTATCAGTGCTGTAGGGTCGTTGGCAACAGCTGCAGTCCTCAGCACAGCCAACTTAAATGGTAGTTCAATAAGCAGAACATAAGAAGCCTTAAAAGACTTGTCCAGGCTTGCCTCACAGCTTCCCTTCGGCCACTGGAGGGTCAGAGATCAGCTGCAGTAAGGCGGCTCTGGAACGGGCGGAGAATCAGGGTTTTATTTGAGGACACTCCAGAGAGGTAAATGCACAGAAGTTCTCAAGGGCTGATCCCAGGCCGAAGAGCGAGGTTTAAAGATATACGCTTTATCACATTATTGTTACTACAGACCTTCAATATATGCTCAAAACAACATTCACCTGCTTCCTAAGAATGTGGAGAGGAAACATGAGAAAGACAAGGCAGTTTGCCTGACTTCTGGCTGATGTACGGCTCTGATCGGAGCAGTGGAACTCTAGCAGTGTGGGAACGGGGATTTCCAGCGAGCCTGAGACTGACGGCTTCACCTCGGGATGCCACTCTGAGACAAAGAGTGGCGAGGAAGAAAATACGACAGCGGAGCGGCGAGCGCTAGAGGGCAAGCTTAGAATAACCTTGCTATCTACCTGAGCCGAGGTTGACGGGTTCGAGGCTGGCCCAGGCGCACACAAATAGGACACAAACGCCTTAAGACGAGCACCAGACTCACAGATACGTGCACTCATCCAACACACAGCCAGACATGCACACACAGAAATAATAAAAGAGTTCTCATAAGCAGAGAACCACTCATTCATACATCTAACAGCTATGTGTGACTTTGTGTTTGCATGTTGAGCTCAGACATTTCTTACATTCCTCGCTGTGCCCTGCAGCGACATCGGTCCGCTCTTCTTTCTGTTTTTCTCTCCCTCCTCCAGCACTCCATATCACATTAAATCTCCACATTATCATATCACCACACAATCAAAAGCCAAAAACAGTTCTCTAAAGACTGAACTTTGGAAGAAAATGACTTGATTCCACCAAAAGATGCAGGTAGCAGCTACATGTAAATGCCATTCCACTGTTGTTAATATAATTGCAGATCTTTCTAATGCTCTCAGCCTGTTCCATCTTTTACAGATTACAGGACATTTCCCATGAACAACGCATCAAAACTTTACCTGCTTTTCACAGTTTCACCAAAATCTTCATGCTTTTTATGGCTTTGACATAAACAGACCCATAGCCTGTTCTATGGGTTGTCAATTCACCTACAGATGTTGCCAATTTCTGTCAAGCCTGTTGCTGCATGTTTGCTAAACCGCTGCTGCACTTCAGCTCCATCGACCTGGTGAAAATCCTCAGCTGTCATCCTGCAATCTATTCAATTGTCTGCTGTATGTATCTCTACAGCACATTTTTATCTCTTTGCACATAATAAGATGTCAACTACTGTATTCAGTTAAGCCTTGAAGCAGCTATTTTCACATTCAGTTAGTTTTCTCTGACAAAATACATTTATCAACCAATCAATCATTATTATGTTGGTTAATGGAAATTAAGTCAAGTCATGATGGTAATGCGGCAATTAATTCAATAAGCACTTACACATACAGTACATGTAAATAAATAATTTGTGATGAAACTTGTGAGGCACAAAATTTGTCAGTTCTCTGCGCAGTTTTCTCATGAGTTTTACATTGAAACAATAAAGGCTAAATTGTCTTATTATAACCAAGTGGCCACCCCTGGGTCTGAACAATGTGGAAGTGCCACAAACAGCAGTTGGCTGGCACCAAAACCAAGTCAATCTCCATAGCCCCCATTGTTGTAAAAGTTGGTGTGTTTCAGCAACCAGGCCTTTCTGGATTAGCCTGAGTCAGGATCTGCCAAGATGGCGCTTTTTCTATGGTTATAACATGGAACATATATGCCACACTCAGCGGCCATCCTTATCCTTGCACTGCTTTAGAACAAAATTCAGCTGGTGGCTGGTTTCAGAATTGGCGGCTCACATTACCCCAGAAAAGCTTGAATATGTATTAACTGCAAAAGTTTGCAAGGAAACAAAGTTTTGCGAGAGCATCAATCGATCTAGTGGTTGGTGAGAAATTTCACTTAAAACTGCAGATGTAAACCTTGTAGTGGCTGCAGAGGAAAGGTTTAATAAGTGGATCAACACAGTAATTGAGAGAAAACACAAAAGTTTCTTGGAAGAATGCAGATGTGTCTTTTTTTTTTTTTCTTTTAGATCTTTTTTCCCTGAAATCTATGTTTTTCTCCCCATGTGCTCTTAGCGGCTCTGTAGTCATCACACCTTAAGGCGTTATTATTATCCACATTAAGACAGAGCAGGTGGTCTGTTATGACTGTAATTGGTTTTAATAGTATAAAACACATGCCTACAGCTGTGTGTGTGTGTGTGTGTCCTCAGACATAACCGCCCAACACCTGTAGCATTTTACCAGCTCCACATTGTAACTTTCCCCTGACAGGCAGTGAATCAGTCCCGTTTTATTGGCACAGAACTGCCCCCTGTTTTAAACTATTTAACCTTTGAACAACCTCCATGATGAATAATGATGCTTCGCAGGCTAACACACTGTACAGAAACATTTTTGAAAACTGAGAATAATCTTGTCAGAAAGATATCTAATGAGCCTTTAGATAACATTTGATTAACAGGGTTTTTTTCACCATGTTTTATTTGAGCCAACAGCAGTAAAGACAGACTGGCAGGTCGTAGCCGTGCCACTGCCAGTTTTCCACAGAGGGTCTGAATCACTAATGCAAACGTCTAATGCAAAAAATGTCTAAAAAAGAATATGAATGATGTGTTACGATTTGTTACAGCCTGTCAATTAAATGTTTTGAACCCTACACTGGTTACATTATAGTAGTTCTCCACTCCTGTGGAAAAATCTGCTCTGAAAACATCAGACTGGCAGGATGTTGAAGTCCTTGCCCCCCCACATTATGGCGTGCTCCTCCTAACCATTTGTAAGCTTCGTTCCAGGCAGGCCTGTACTGTATAAACATGGTGTGCTATTAAATTAAAACAACCGAGAAACGGGTATGGTAACTTTCCATTTTCTGTGTCAATAATTAGAAAAATGCCTGAAAAAGCAAAAGCAAATATAATTCTGACCTTCTGATATAACCAAAGCACTGGAAAGATGAAGGGCCACAATGAATGGAACTGAAAGCCATTCTAAATAATGTGTCAATTGCTAATTACTTGCTGGCAAACATGTCAGTTAAAAACACAGTTTAAACTGATTATAACTGAGGGAGGAAACTGCTTTAATCTCCAGGGTTTGTATGCTTTGGGTTGTGATGGACATGAATGTACATGAGTTATTGCATACACAATGTGTGTGCACTTTACATACTGAGTAAAGTCATTAAAATGAGTGCTGTGATGGTCAAGAGTCATATTTCACATCTCTGGTAAAGACCTTGTCTTTAGAATCTGTTCAATAAGGGCTGGTCTTTTCAACAAACAGTGAACAATAATATCCACATGTTCTTCAGTCCAGGTGTGCATCATCTCCTGAGAATGTCCTCAAAGATACGGAGTACAACACACCTCACCTCAGTGATTACAGGAGCGTTCATTTTAAATGTATGTTTGGTCCGCTAAGTTATTTTCTGTGTGTGTGTTTAGACTCACTCATCTCCATGTATTCAGGTGTGAGGCCTTCAAAGGGAGCCAGTGCATAGTCCAGGTTCCACTGCTGTGGAGGTCTCTCCCCCTCCAGCTCTTCCTCTGCTGATCCTTTATCCTTTAAGGCACGCACCAGCTTCTTCAACTTCCTGTCAGGACAGAGGGAGAGGTGGATAACAGAGTGATGAGAGGAAAAACGATGCAAGGTAAAACTTCATTATTTTCTATTATGTGTGTACACACAGTGGACTTAGTATCAGCATCTGAAAAGTGAAGTCAATAAGGAAGTGCTTTAAAGTGGCATTATTTCTAATGGCCAGCAGGTGAGTGATTGAGTCTCAATCACTAGTTTAATTTCATAATCACATTAAGAGAAAGCTCAACAATAAATGAGGTATGCTTTAGGGCATACCTATCTTGTTATTGACAATTCATTATCACAGCTTTGTGTACTTGTGTTCTCAGTCAGATCAACCCTATATCCACAGTGGATTTCAAATGCTGTACAGACCGTAACATTTGTGATTTGTTATACTGGGCTGTACTGAATAAATAAAATTGACTTGACTACTATAACTGGAAGGCAGAACTTCTAATCCTGCTTCCAATAAAAAGGAAATATGTCTCCCATACAAATAATCTACCTGTTTTTACTCTACAAGCCACTGAACCAAAGCATTATTATCCATGAATGTGAGGCAGGGTGGTCCTATGCTGGTGTCTGGACGTGCACTCAGTAAACTTTCCCTGGAACAATAAAGACAGACACAGTCTCTGCTTGTGAAACATAATGCACAAACAACTATTTACACAGCTAAAGTAATGCTACACGTTTTATTGCAGCTGGACTCACAGCCAGAAGCTGATTGTTTTCAAAGAAAGTTGGACACTGAGGAAAAAGTACCCAGCAGACTGGCTATCAACTGAAAACTGAGGCTGTGTGATTCATACCAATTGCTGCTGGAAAACACAGCGGGAGAGCAGCTAGAGCCACGTTAGCCAACACTGTAATGTGTGTATATGTGAGTGCATGTCTTGGTGTAATTCCAACTGTAAGTGTGTCTTTGTACACAGTGTATGTGCTTGAAAACAGTCCGACTGTGGCTCCAGTTGATAAGCAACTAAATATTTAGCATGACTTCACCTGTATAAATACATGTTTGTGTATTTCATTCCACATCAGAGTTTCTGTAGGTCTCTATTGTGCAATATATGTCAAGACGCACAGTATAATCATTCAGTGTTTCTCAGTGTGTAACTGTTGTGTGTGCATTTGGTTGTGCATTTGGCTCTAATAAAAACTAATAAAAGCAGCTCAATGCTTAACTGCATTATTTGTGTGTTTACTGCACACACGCACAAGAGAATTTGTACGGCACATTCAAGGAGGCAGTGAAAGTATAAATGTTTACTGTCCTTGTAACACATGCCCAGTCATATAAAGTAGATGTAGACACACAGGTCCACACTCGTACACACACATACTATCTGAGTACATACTTACACTCTCCACAGAGTGAGAGATTAGAGTTTTCTGAACGCTTAATGTATGTCTTCCTTTTCTGTCTTGCAGCAACTACACTGTCTTACTGCAAAGCCATGTTGTGTAGAAAATAAAGGCATCACTTTAACCACAATTTAAACAGGGTAATGTGCAGTGTTAAACTCAGCATCTGATCAGCTAAAGGCCTAAACATTTTCTTATGAGTTTGTGTTTTCTAACGGCACTCAATGGTGGACTTTAACATAAATCAGGTGTCCAGAAACATGACTCTAAATGGGACCATGCTGTCACAGCAGGTGACTGCTTGAAGTGTAAGTAGGAATTTGTTCAGCAGGGACAATAAACCATAACTACTATAATTTATGACCGCACTTTAGGGCTGTGTTTTTGGTAATCTGTTTAAGTATTTTCTGACCTCTAGTGGTAAAAAACAAGCAATGCAGCTCTAAATAATTTAAAGTAGCCCACCTGTGTCTGTATATATATATTTATATTCTAGGACTTGATTCTCCCCGGCAAGTGTTTACTGATTTTGTAACCATGTATATATAAACAAAGTTGAAAAACGTGATGACTCTGAGGCAAGTTCCTGAGTTATATCAAGCATAGTTTTTCTCAGAATATGTGTATCACGCAGTACCCTCTCCTCACGCCTCAGGCCACTGTCATATACAATTTCTTGTGTGCAAACAAACTGTGGCCCAATTCAGGGGCTGTATAATCTGAAGTCCGATTTTCAAACCTCAATATGTCACAATGACTCAACAAGAATGTCTAAGGCTCATCTAAATGCAGCAAAAACACACCCTTCCTTTATAATTCAACAGGCTGTGACTGTTGTTTTGGTCTCATGGGTGGGAGCTCAGCATGACGCGGCCGTGAAGTCTTCGTAGACCTGAATCCTCAGTGGGAGGACGTTGGGTCAACCATGTTTTTAAATGCATCCACCTCTTCCATCTTTAGACAGTCGCTTTCAGGGACATTTACAATTTTTTAAACCTCTCATGAACTGCCTTAACTCAACTGAGATTCCTCATTGAAGCACATAATGCCCGCACTATCAGACTGTGGTTTAACTGGTCGGCTCCCAGGTGAGAAAGCTTTACAGAGGATGAATGTGAAACAGATGAGTAGCTGGTATGTAGATAGTATGATGGTATCTACAAGAAGCCGCCGTGTTTGATGAGACTCAACCAACAGGACAGGAGGTCAAGCTGTGCTTACAGCAACAGTAACAGTGCAGCTTGAAGCCAAAAGGCGCCGCTGTTGTGTGACAGTTGTTATAAACAGAGATGACCTCTGACCTTTGGGATTTGCATGTAAAAGCAGAGCTGTTGCACAAGATAAAGTGCCACTGTACAAGCATGGTGAGGAATATATTTCAACAAGAAAGAGGAGAGGGAATCTTTTAAGTGCTTGTGAGCAAGTATGCATGTCTGTAGTTATGTGTGTTAGGTGTCAGAGGTGAGGAAAGGTCACTGGCTCTTCAGACAGGAGTAAAAATATCACTTGTTGCTTGCTCTCCTGCATTGCATGCGTCTCCAGATTGGAAAAAAAACCTCCCATACTGAATGGGATGTAGTCTACTTACGGGATGCCGATCTCAAAGATGTTGTTCTGGATCAGCTGCTTCCCCAACATGATGATGCTGAGCTGGATGCACAGCTCAATGAGGCAGCCTCCTGGCGCACACTGAGGAAGACAAACACTTCGTTTGTACACTTTTCATTATCACTTTATGTTTCACTTATTCAGACGGATGAGAAGAAACACAGACACAATAACAAACCTCTTCCATTCGATAATCATTAAAGACATAAACATAATTTCCAGGTCGACCAGCAAACCTGCAAAAGCACACAAACACACAATAAGGAAAGGGAAGTTGCACGTGGATAGCAATTATCTGGTTAACAGACAACAGAGTTCCCATGCAGCCAACAGCTTTCACTAAGTACTTATTCTGGCCTTGACACTCAGTTCATTTTTCCCCTCTACAATCTGTAGTGGTATTGCTCTCAGGTTGTAGTTTAGAAGATATGGGATTGTAATGGAAAAACACACAAGCGAATGCTGGACTTACCGTCCCTTGAAGAAAGCCACGTAAAAGATGGGCGCGTATGCATTCATAAACTTGAGCAAGAAGGCTTTCAGGATGAGACGCTCCTCAAAGTTGGTTTCTGTTTTAGGAATCTCTGAAAAAAGAGGTGAAGTAACAGTTTTAGAAAGTCATGGCATGGCACTGTTTGCTAGAGATTAAAATAAAATGTCAGTGTATGTTAAAACATCTATTATTGTATTAAATGGATGCTGGATGTTTTCTAAAGTATGTTTCTAGTCCGAGGTGATGGTGACGGAACACTGAGTTTGTAGAGGTGATTCTGTCAGTCTGACTCTTGGATTTGAGTCATAACATGATCACTGTGCTGGAAGTAGGTTAAAATACCAGCACTTTTTACATGGCATAGCCTCTCTCTCTCTTTCTCACACACACTCTCACACACATTCCCTCTTTCTCACACTTCTCCTTACCATTCTTTTCCTCTATTCAGAGGTTTTTAATATGAATGTAAATGTGCTTGAAACCTCCTGGGATGACTGATGGGAATGACTGGAGCATGAACACATCAAAGTTTCATCAAACTGTCCACCAAGAGCCAGAAAGACTCTTTCTGTTTGGCACATATGCGTGCACAAACACACACACACACACAGAAACAGATGATGCTGATTACAAGTAAAAATGCTGACAGGATTTGTTTTTTTAAATAAGGCATCATAAACGAGAAACACAAGTGACTGGGTTAACCTCTGATTTCCATTAGTACTGAACCACAAAACTTATTATTTATATTATTTGGGTGTGTCTAAAATAATGGCTTAATAACACACTGGAACTTCCTCATCAAAACTCCACCCCAACACTATATTAGTATCTTTACCAACGGTAGCTAATGTTGGTACATTAACTAAAAGTGTTTGTTGAATGGAAGATTACAATGTCTTGCAATTGCTTGTCATGAACATTTAGAGAGAGACAGAGCCAGTGGGAGAGCAGCAGAAGTCACCAGAGAAGTTGGATATCAGATATCAGGTTTCAGTGCCTGTTGCTTATTTTGTCACTATTTTAAAACCAGTTTTTACACTTGGCTATTTCTTGTCTGCTTCAAATCTGGCTGGGTGTTTGGCTTAACCCAGACTTTAACAAGATAGCAAATGAATGTTTTTCCACATTTTCTCAGTATTCATTGAATAATTCATTTACCATGACTATGAGATTGTTGAGGCTAGCTAGCAGTGTTTATTTTGACATTGTTAGTTATTTGCTCAGATTTTTGTTGTTTTCTCAGTTTGTTTGTTTTGAAAAGTTACATTCCACTGAGTCCTCAAAACTGCCACACTATAGAGAAAAGGAAATCTTCCTGTATATAGCAATATTAAATACAAAACGAAAGCGTACCTTTGTGACTGACTGTGTACTATATATACTACACTGTCTTTAAAAAATCATATTCACTGTGTAGTGTTGGCACTTGCTGTTTATGATTATTGCGTATAATGTATAGTATTTTTATTACTGTACCAAGCTCAGTCAGCCACAGTGCCACGGCCCCGTAGATTTCATCGAGGATCAGGATGACCACCAGGTTGATGATGACCGCGGTGGCTGTCACCGTCACCCGAACGTTGGACTTGGTCTCGGGGTCCGGGCTCATCGCCATCAGGGCAGATACTGTGATGCGGTAGATGATGACGCCGAAAACAGCTGAAAACGTCAAACCAAACTGGGAGCAGAAGGGGAAAAAGAGAAAGAAAATAAATAAGTCATTGCTCTACCGTATTTATCCAATATTCACAGTGCAGAGGTTGGAATTAATATTTCAAAGAACACATCAATGTAGGTCAGTCATATATCCATTTATGTACATTAGCTGAATCGTACACATGTTTATTATTCTATCTAAAGTGCTTCCATCCACATACAGTAAGAAATGTATGATCCTAAGTAGAGCATTAACCTGATTTTTATGAACTAACCATAAAGAGGATGGAGGAAACGTTGATGAAGTATCCAGGAAGACGGTCTTTCCAGGTCAACTTCTCTATCGCAGCCTGAGGGGAAGGACAGGGGAACCATGGGAGGGAAGGGGAGGGAAAGTTAGCATCACTCATATAATGTCCAATGCTTTTGTTGGGAAGTCTGTGAGGCAGCCTATTGAGACATCATAAAAGAGAAGAAAGAAAGAAAAGTTTTTTCACACATTTGAATTGATAAAAAAAAAATCTCTAATGCCCTTGTGTGAAAAGCATTGTCACATTTAGCTTTCGTGCTTTCGAATGGCTTGTAAAAGCTGAATGGAGAGTTGACGCAGCAGCAGAATCGGTATTTCACCGCCTCCACAGGAAATGTTAACATGTCTCACCAGAGACACACAAAGGAGCACAATGGTCCATTTTACAGTCTGCATCCTACATTTAGAAACCAGGCTGGACTTATTGCTTTTGTCCCATGGACTCTGTAGATTATCCATTTGCCTGAACACTGATATGGGAATTTATTTTTGAGTCGTTTTTGTATTAAAAAGAAGAAATATTGATACTGTACATATGACATGGATTAGTCCACCATTTTTGCGTGAATCTGAAGTGAGTCACTTTGAGAACTTGAGACCACCTAACCCTTCATGCCTACTGCACGCAGCTGATTTGCTTAAACTCGTGCCCACCCGACTTGTTCAGCTTGGTCGACGTTGCCAAGTATCCCAACATGCTGAATGCTTATAGTTGGAATGTATCATTACGCCAAAATGGCACAAAGCAGCAGCAAAGTGCGGCCTGCTGCGAGCTGCCATGTATTATCTATGTGGCCAATCTAATAGTGGGATAATTTAACTTTTTGTGATGAATTGCGGCCAAAGAATATCCACACTCAATTAGAAAACAGTCCTCTCATTTGAGACCAGTGACTCTGCTCTGTTCTGTTCTTTATGGAGAGGCAGGGGAAAAGTTTGCTGAACCCTCAGTAAAGGGTTTTGAAAAGTGAGCTCATTCCCACAGTTCTGCATGGTGAGTTGTTCAAAAGGAGGGAAAATCATTCCATCATTCTCTGCTGATTCCCTCTCACCTGCTGACTCCCGTCTCATGCTCATTCTGATGACTGTGTATGGCACGGCTCCCTGAAATTAGTGCAAGAAGTTGACCTACTTGTGTCAAAGAGAAAATACGCTTCACTGGTTGTGGTTAAATACAGTTTGATCTCTGCAAAGAAAAATGCTAAATGTCCGTTGTCAGGTATGTCACGACTTCTCCAAAATACACACACATTCGCACATAGCCAGGCAAAGGCAGGGAGGAATTTCATACAAAGATAAACACAGACACTCACACACACACACCAAAGAATTGTGTTCAGAGAGAGAGTAGATCCAAGGACCTTCAATGTGCTAATGATCAACACAACAACATCACCATCTAGTGGATACACGAACACAGTGCAGCCTGCAGTGTGTGCTCAGTCTATTCACACAACCTGGACTTAATCCAACACACTGCTCTCTACTTTGACACAGTTCTGTTAACCTCCCAATAATGTGTTTTAGATATCATTATTTAAGAAATCTATTAAAATGTGTAGTACGTGCAGACATAAGATATATGACAGCATGCAGCATGACTTTGACATCTCCAAGAAAAGGAGGCTGTCGTCAATGACACATTGATTATTGATTCGGATATAGGTTGGGATATTGAACTTCATGTTTTAAACTAAATGTTTTATACTCTGTGTAGCGCATTTTGGTCTGATGATGTGTATACAAAGTAAAAAAAAAAAAGAAAGTGTTCTTAATACTTCTTTCTTTGACTAATATCGAGCTAATATCCTCCTACTGTATGTAGACTGGTGCCAGACAGTCTGAATGTCACAATGTCTTTACCGTCTCAAACCTCTACTCTCTTAAGAAAGCTCTAATACTTTACCAATACCAACTACAGATCAATTAATCTTACATATATCAGGAACAGCATAGACATGGAAAATAGTGAAATGACTTTTAGTATATAGTATCCGCTCAAGTGTGTGATGACACATAAAAGAAC
This sequence comes from Serranus cabrilla, assembly GCA_903364295.1. NCBI lineage: Eukaryota > Metazoa > Chordata > Actinopteri > Perciformes > Serranidae > Serranus > Serranus cabrilla. The sequence continues at coordinate 46,862 of CAFUXE010001292.1, forward strand.
CTATTTACCTGAAGCTGAACCATCTGCTGTAGAACAACCTTGAGATTCAAGTGTTACCTCTGAAAATTAGTAAGTGAAAATAATGAACCAAAATAACACATTTATCAACACACACCCTGCCCATGTAGTTGGACCATTCAAACTTTCACAAGTCACAGTTTCTTTCTGAATTTTTCATATAGGATAGTGAGCACTTCGTATTTCTGTCTGAGTGGGTTTAATTTGGGTGAGGTTCATTTTCAAAGAATTTTAAATAGCAGAGGTATCTGAGGTATTTTAAAGGGACACTGTGTAATGTTTTAAGTACTGTACTACCTCAAATCAACATCTTCATTCATAAATAGTTCCCCATGGGTGTAAAATGACCCATGGCAACAATCTGACAATACCCCCTGAGGGGAGAATCACTTCTCTGTATTTACATTTGCACTTCCCGCTCCACGGAGGCTCAACGGTCCTTCCGGACTATGATCTGCCAAGAGGGACAAACAGCACGACCATACGCGTTTTCGCTTAGTCACGTGCCTGCTTCCGTCTCCTAACCTGGGGTTGGGGACACAGGGGAGATCCCTATGTATTTCCGGGGCCGAAGGCAGAACTCCTCCGTGGTTAACTCCCGTTGCCTTCACGTTAGTTAATAACAGCAGTAACACAGAGAGCACAAGCCGTTTGGATGCCGAAAAGTAACTGACTGCAATACATACACCTAACTCGCTACCTGCCGCGGTCGCCTCATCTGTCCCTCACAGGCACACCGGTCCGCTCCGCGCGGGCTCATTCAGCAGGGAGCGCGCGTCTCGGCCGGGCACACGCATTCACTCACTCTCATTCACACACTGAGCTGTCTGATCTACACATAACGGGACCGGCAAAATCACATAAAGTCCCATCTACAAACAACCTTCAAATACTTAATTCATGTGTCAGAAATGTCTAGTAATGATAACTAATTCACTGTTTCCTTAAAAAAATATAGATTAGCTACATTTTTTGCCCTAAAATGCCCTTTTATATGCTGATGGCCCATGACTGTATCTCCCACTCAGACAGAGAGTATAATTAACAGTCTCTAAACAGACAAGTTGCTGGACATAAAAACATGTTAACATCTAGTTAGCAACATTTATCAAATATTCAGATTATACATAATCTGAATAATAAGCTTTATTATGTTAATGTATTTTTTTTATACATTTAAGTGATTTAAATTTTGGAGGACAAAAAGACCTTCAGAGTGGAAGTGTGGATGTGTGTGATGGTTGGTGGGGAAAGTCATCAGAGAGATTGCTAGTAGTAAATGGGTCAGGTGTTATATTTGGCTGGTTACCTCCATTGAGGGAAGCCCAGCAAAAGCCTTCATCTCGTGACAGAGACAATCTTTATTTCTCTGTGTCACTCGCTCCCTCTGTTCATCCTTCTCCCTCTCCCTCCCTCTATTTCTCTGTGTGCTCAAATCGTAGTTGTTCTAAAGCATACATAATTTTGCCTCATATTAATGTTGTAGGTGGTATATTCTTTATCTCGTAAATGAATAAAGAATATTTAAATGAAGAGAGAAGCATGCAGTGCATACAACATGCAAACCTGTGTGCAACCCTAATACAAATGAAAAATTGACCAAGATATTTATCCACACACACTCACTGTGCTATCCTGCATTCATGATCTGTATTTGCACAAAGGTCATTATTCATATGTGTCAGAAATCTCAATTTACTGATCAATAAACTTCGGAGTATCTTCTATATCGGGGTTGTACAGGAGTTAACAAGGGATTGAAATGCTTCATTTTTTATAATTACATTTACATATACTGAGGGGGGTAATTCTTGAATTATAGTCATCCAAACAAATGAAGCTCTGGGTGGTGTAGTTTTTAAAACTCTGAATGGATGTCTATGTGGAAGTTTCACACATAGTCAAGCTCATGTACAGTCTTCTCAGACTTAACATTATTTGAACAGAAATGTACATCCAATGCTGTTCAAACCAGCAAAGAATGGAAGAAAGACAGATGCAAAAAGTGGCTTGTGCTGGCTTTCCAGTTCTAAAAAATTAAAAATAGTCCTGTCTATATAATCTTATTTTAGCTCTTTGGACATGTCTCACATTATTAGCACTGACAGCTCTAAATTTAAGAAATGATGTGAAAAGTTTTGACAGAGAACTGTCTGGCACTTAGGAACAGACTGAGCTTCAGTTAATAAATAAACCAGCAGCTAATTAAAACATGTAAAAAGAACTATATATCCGTTGCATAATGAACAGGCACTTCTAAGTGCCAAATCGCCTGAAAGGCAACACAGGTAACAAATAAAACGGTTCATGTGTGTGTGCGTGTGAGAGAGAGAAAGAGATTTTTGTGTCGCCATAGTGACGTCCCCTAATCTTACCCCTCGCTTCCTGCCCAGCAGGCCTCACTCCCACTCAGCGGCCCTCCCTCCGTTTCCCTACATCCCTCTAATTCTCCAAGTCTCTCTCTCTCTCTCTCTCTCTCTCGTTGTATGTATCCATTCATATTAATTAATGCAGTCACACTCTCTGTCAGTCTTCAAACTTCTAGCTTTCTGACTAACTTTCCCTTTGCTTTGGACCGCTTCACCTGTTGGGAGTTTCTAGACAACGCTGCCTCTGTTTTTGTTGATACCAACAGTAAAATATCAGGTTTGTCTCCTCTTCAGCTAAAGGTAAGTACATTCTGTTCCCTCACACTCCTGGCAAATATACAGATCTAGAATAACTGAGGAGTTTCAGTCCAAAAAGGAGATGTCCATCATTGAGAATATTATCACCTCCTCTAACAAAAACAGGTGGTGTTACAGAACCTACTTACAAAAGTGATCAGTCACTGGAAATATTGAATTTAAGAAGCAAAATACTTCCTAATATAGATGTCCAGCAGGTTGATTTGAATGAAAACATAAATTATTATGCATGTCAGAATAGTGAAAGCTCAGGAAAAAACAGTTATGTCATGCTTTTAGGCTCAGTTTGTTGCTGAGAGTAAAAAATGCATAGAAAGTTGCACAAACAAATACCTGAGAAGTTGAGACTGTAGAAGCCAGAGGATGGGACAGGAAGAGAAGAACAGATAGACAGCAGCCTGCAGGAGAGGAGAAGAGGCCAAAGGAGAGGGAAAGGGAAGGAGAGGTGAAAAAGAGGAGTCAAGGGAGGTGAGGAGGAAGAGGAAAGTGAGAGGAGAGGGAAGGCGAGGGGAGGGGAGAGGAGAGGAGAGGGGGGGTTACCG
>CAFUXE010001292.1:50174-64709 GCA_903364295.1 Serranus cabrilla
AGACAGAGGGACAGGTTACACACACACACACACACACACATATGCTCTCACAAGCCGACACACACTGACAAGGACACACAGCATACAAAAACATGCACAATCATGCTCCCCTGTCTTCATATGTTTAATATGAATTAAGTTATATTACAGAGTATTAAACTACACAACACCAGTTGCAACTCAACATGTGTCAGGGACATAAAGTGGGGAGGCCAAGGCTGCCTCCCTACTTTCTACCACCCTGCTTTCAGCGCCCTTGCTCAGACCACATCCAGCTTCAACCTCGACCTTTATTTTGGTCTCAACTATACACCTTCAGATGCAGTCACAGTTTTGTATGAAAAGTTCTGTATGGAAAGCACTCAAAAACACTTCTCCAAGACAGACACACAGTGCAATGGTGAGACACGCACGCATGCACACACGCACGCACGCACGCAGGCACGCACAACAGACACACACACACACAGAGGGTGAAACAGTACCAGCCACAAGCTGTTGCAGCTGGAAATCAGAGGCCATGTTTAATTGTACATAATCAACCATTTCTAGTCGTTGCAGGGGAACTGTTTGGTGCTTTTTCTTTTTTTTAAACACAGCCAGCAGGTGGCGCATTTTGACACTTTGCCCACAACTAAAAAACACCAGTGGAATCCTTGAGGTTTTCTTACTGTTAGCCCTAAATCAGGTATTAGGATGGTGCAGTGGGTGTCATGTACCATGTCAATTACTTCCTGCCTCACTCGGTTGTGGCAGGAAGCCATCTGTTCCCCAAGCAAAGTGTATGTGGGCCAACAGGACTCAATGTGATTGACCCAATTTACAGAGGGAATCTAGATCATTCCCAATCATTAGATCACCACAATAATGTCTGCCACACGCTTTGGAGACCGATCAGCATCCATCTGGATCATCAAGAACCATCTTATTCCAACTGTGAAGACTGAGCCAGGTGGAGCATGATCAGCTGATTACACGACACTGTTTCCCTGAATGCACCACAGTATACTTATTGTCATCGTGAGGCATGGTGTGTTGAAACCCTGCTGTAAATCAAATGAATGTCATCGTGTGCTGCATTTTTTTTAACAAACAAGTTTAACTTTAAAATACCTTTCCATTGGAACTGTTGACAGTCACGTCCCGCTATGAGAATGGAATTCATACATTGTTTATATTTAGTTATGCCAACATGCATGTCTTACGTAAACAGGTTTCATGGGAAATGTGGTCTGAAGCACTTAGATGATGGAGGTTTCTCATCTTCCCTACCTCATTCTTTTTCTTCTTCTTCTTATTTTTCTGCTTCCTCTGTCGCTTCTGAAGGAGGATAGTCTCGTATTTTGGCCTGGGATGTTCCTGAAGAAGCAACAGTTGAGAGACGTATGTTTTACATCTGAATATTATTGTGTTTAGGTGTGTGTGTGTGTGTGTGCTATATATACCTCATCGTCCTCGATACCAGTCAGATCCCAGCTGAAGCTCAAACTGATCTGGCGACGCTTCCAGTGCTCCAGGAACAGCACCGCTACACAAAAACACAAAGACGTTAACCTCTGTAAAACTTTTATAGAATTGGCATCATCTCCAGATGCCTTTTTTGACAGATGGATTGAGTTTGATGACTAAAAAGCTAATATAAATACTGCACGGCAGTCATTATATAAAGTTGAATATTACCAAGGATGTAAACACCCAACACACCACAACATTAAACGACACATCAACAAGACAAGCGCACAATACCATCAACATATTGTCTGCTTCCGATGTGTGATTCTGCACTTGAACTACAAAATTCATCACGTTACTAAATCAATTCTGTTATCTGCAAGCTCATAGTTTTTGAACTTGTGGTCCACCTGAGTAGGTTTTTGCAGAACTACAAACTAGCTAGATCGTAAGTGGGCATATCTGGAAGGTAGAGCAGTTTTTTACTCTACCGTCTACGGAGTGTTTGTGCTGCAAGTGTTGTTTTAGCCTGTGGCTCTCAGCAAGAGTTGCACTTGAGGTGAGGCAGGTCATAAAATGATACAGAATCAATGAGCAACTTAACATTCAGCCCACATCTTCACACAAACACATATGCGCTCTCTCTCACACTCAGACACACACACAACCTCACCCCATAGAGACATGAAGATGGCGAAGAACACGGTGGCGGGGTTGTCGAAGAGGTGTGAAGCTCTGGCGGTGCCGCAGGCGGTGCTGAGCTGCCAGAAGTCACAGGCTCCGTCACACAGAGGACACATGGTGAAATTGAGACGCTCGTCACACATCTCCAGGCTGAGGGAGAGATAATAATGGGTTATGTCACAAAGCTCCTCAATCTAACTACATTAAAGAAGCAGTGTGTAGGATTTAGGAGGTTTGTTTGGCAGAAATAAAATATGCTATTCATAACTATATTTTAGTGTATAATCATCTGAAACTAAGTGTTGTTCCGTGTTTGTTAGATAGTGAACTGTTCATATCGACATAAGGAGCAGGTCTTCTTCCACAGAGTCAAACATATTGCTCACCATGTTCAGTAGCTCAGAACAAACACTAGGAGATCCATTTGGCATTTTTACATTACCTGAAGCCTCACTGCCAGGTGCCACTACATCCTAACCCTGATCCTTTAAAACAATGGTGTTTTAAAATCGAAGCTCATACATAATCTTTTCCTAAACTGAACAAAGTACCAAATTAACCAAACTGCAACTGAAAAATCCACAATCACCCCAGTCTCCTGGGTGAAAAATGTGTTTCAGCTATTCATCCACCACAACCTTTCCTGCATGTAGTTTATCTTTATATCACTACGACTACTAGTAGTACTTAAGCTTAAAGCCATATATCTCTTGTGCTCAAGCTGTGGGTGGAGATACATGTGACAGAGAAAAGGGAGCCAAACCTGAATGTTCTGTTGAATCAAGTTTTCTGAGCTACAAAAACCACCAATTTGTGGGGTGGTAAGCACTCTAGGCCCCCCATTGTATGTGCACAAGCACTGACACAATGAAAGAAGACATGTCCCCTTTAAATGGTAGCCACCTGCACCTAAAATATGTAAGTAATATTGCCTGAAGTTCTGCATCTACGGATGCAGTAGAGGTAATAAGACCCACAGATCATTGTGTCTGTAAAAATGTAACCACTAGAAATGAATGGAACTTTTAACACATAACCACAATACAAGCCTCTCTGCTCTGACCCTATTCATAGTCAGTGTAGGCTGAATTATCAACCTTTTGCTTCATGACACACACACACACATTGCCAGCCGTACCTTCTGTGTTCCTCCCACACAGCCCTGTCTAAAGCCAGATACAGCAGGTATCTGGGCAATCCCTGTCTGCTGCGTGTGTGTAGGAGAATGTGTGCATACATTTAAATTCTGGCTGGAAGAAATGCTTATTTTCTGTGTCCTTCTAATGTCTGTGTTTTATCTGGCATCATGTTGTCTTTTTCTCTGAACATCTTCAAATTAAATATGGCCTGATAGTTGCAGAGTCATTTGGGGCATTTTAACAGACCAACGTTACTACTTGGCAATTTTTCAGATTTCACATTGCATTGCATTACATTTTAGGGTAGATTTATTCCACGGACGAAGCTGCAGTGCACTTCATAGTACCTGGGTATATTAGTGTCCACTGTTGCGACCCCGTAGCCAAACACAATGATTCCCACTATGGAGGCTGGTATCAGCAGCTGAGTGTAAACACCGAGCCAGGCGAAGTACAGACCGATCTTCTCCCCAAAATACTTCCTGTGGGGTTAGAGGTCAGGGATTAGGAGGTGAAAGCGACAGTGCAGGTCATGGTCATGGTCGAAAATACTCTGTAGACTTAAGCAGCACGCAACACAGGTGTGTGAGACCTTAAAATAGAGTAAGAAGCATGCTAGTGTTTTATATAGGGTTTTCATTGAGGACTTTGCCTCCTATAGTAGGACTAATAGACCTAAGCCCCTAACGCAGACTAACATTACATCCCACAAACATTATTAAAGATGTATTACACAATGTGTCACAATAAAAAGTTAAAGTTTTGAAAGTCAAACATGTCTGTTTCATCAGGATTGTGTGGGTGTGATTGGATCAGTTTGATTGACAGTGGTCTGGCAACAGAAGGGAACATGATGATTGACATGTCAGTATATGCTGACTGGTTCACAGAAACACATGACATCATGTTTTTCTAAATTTTAAGTAAATGTGAAGAGCACAGACAAAAAAACAACAAATACAGGAAACCTCTCAAAAGAAGAGCTGAGATATTGTACAATCAGGTATCCATAAAATACACTGAAAGATATTAGTTGGGATCTTAGACTGTTTAAAGAGTTTGCCTCCTCTGAAATATAAAGCGCCACAATGACAGGGCCATAAACCTGTAGGCTTTCTAATTAATATGAGAAAATTAGAATTTTTTAAGCCTGTTTTTTGCCAGCCAATATTAACATCCCAACAGTTAACTGGAATTATGGACACACCCTGCTAACCACCGTTAGCTAGTGACATAGCATTGGTCATGCCAATGGTACCCGGCTTTAAAAAAGATAAGATAACAACAGCCAAAATGCCAAAATTCAGTCTTCAATTTAAATGGTAGTTCACAAACATTTCATGTGGCTAACTCAGACTTCTAAAGCCTCATACTGCCTTGAGATTAACTTTAGAAGTGACAGTGGATTTTGTCACAAATACAGTGGCAATGAAATGGATAGCTTTACAGCAGCACGGAGAACAGGAGTGGTACTGTAAATATTTACTCTCTCAAAGATGTGAATATTGTGTAACGTACAGAGTTGGAGATTATGATCAGGGATTTCAGACAAGCTGTAGATTTCAAAGGGTATCCTGCCAAATAACAAGTCTGTCAGTGACTATAATAACCATGATGCACTGCAACAAAATAAAAAAAAACAGATGGGCTTGAAAAAAAGATGACTTGCTGATGTGATTGCCCACTGTGTGCTGTGGTCACATTACCTGACAAGATCAATGGGCTGGTACTTGTAAAAGGCTGAGTATCTGGCCCACTCGTCGTGCAGAAGCTGACAACAGACAGGAGAAAGTCAGTGTGGGTGTATGTTGTCATGCTGTATGTTTACTAGTTGTAGGACGTTAAAAACAAACAAACAATCCTCAGAGGCATAAATGATCTGGAGGCAAAAATAATCTGATTGGCTGAGGTAAACCTTAGTGCAGTTTGAGTAATATTATGCCAAAGCAAAGAGACAAAGGGAAGAGCAGGAGGAAGGTGACGTTATAATGCCCAGCATTCTGGGAGCAGAAAGAATACCATGATCATTACTGAACAGAAGATAAGAAGTTGCTATTTATACTTTTCTCATTTATAATTTGTTTGCCATTGTTCCTTTTGCTAACATAAACTCCAAAAATAGGTTTTGTTTTGCTCCGTCCTTTGAGATTCAAGTCAGTCAATGGATTTAGTTTTTCTGCCTTCAGCACAGCTCTGCCCCTGTTTATTGAACTTAAAGTCCAATCTGTGACAGTGATACACAGATGGGAAGGAGGAACAATCTCAGAAAAGAGGCAGAAAAGATAAGAATGAAGATTATATAGATGAAAGCATTGTTAAGGGTTAGGATTAGGGTTGGGTGAGAAACGTGACTGTACCGTTGCTTTTTAGCAAGTTAAAGGTCGTGTACAGTAGACTTTTAAATGCCATTCTGTCTCACAACACACTGAATGTCCCTGAGCGCTGTATCACATTAGCAAGGTCACTTTCTAAAATACTAGACCAGCTGTCTTTTTGTAATTTTTCATTAAATACAGACAAATGAAGAGGAGGAGGAGGAGGAGAAACAGAGAGAATAAGAGAGAGGAGATAAAGAGAAATGATAGGAGTTGGTCTACCTGTCTGTCGTTCCTCTCCTCAGGGTGTCCGATGACCTTATAGTCACCCTGAAGAGTGAGAAGAGAGGGTGAAAACACACAGGCACAGGCATTCAAACACAAACTATAGTTGACACACATTATTCCTACTCACTCATGCAGTTAATCACACAGGTGACAAGCTGACTGAGACTGAGACAAGACTGATTTTGAGATTAAAGGGATAGTCCTGAAGCTTCTGGTCTGCCGATGCATCAATCTGCAGGTTTGTTTGTGTTTTTTTTATTTGGTGTTTTAAAGGGTTCGTTTTATGAGTCGCACAATAAGTGTTTAAGGCTTTGGTAGACATGCAACTCCTGCGTTTTGCAAGGTAAAATTACTGTTTTTTTCAGAGGAGTCTGGTGGCCTTTCTCCATTTTCCAGTTCTCCATTTTAAAGGGCTGTCTGTTTGAATTTGGCCTTTCATATTTTTGGCCACACGGCCACAAAAACATGCACAGTAGTACCTGCTACCACTAAGTTACAAAAATATAATATGCAAGAAGCAACAAAGATTTTACTGCTATTCCTGTTTCAAGTTTTTATTCTCTGAAAAAAAGGAATTCTACAGTGACACAAATTTAAACTATTGGCCATCTACTGGGAATTCCAAACTTCTCACTTACATCGTGTAGAGGGAAGGATGCGTCATACACTCCTTTAGCTATCAACGTGCTGATGCCTGGAAAAGACAAAAAAAGAGAGCAGAGACCCCGGGGGACTGTTTGAGCATCACTCTCAGGTGCTTTTATCCTGCTGCCTTGTCATCCGTATCATCATTGAATCCTTAATGTACCTTTTATGTAAATCATGTACTGTAGCCACTAGAGAGAAGTCATGATTGAAACAACCTTTATTTGTCTTGAAGCTTCAGTAGTAGTTTAGGCAGAGGACCAAATCATTATATCAGCAGCTGGTGAAGAAATAGTTGAGTCAGTGGCTTTAAGGAGTGAGTTTACACCAAATGTGCTCCAAGATGTGACACGAGATTAAGTGGTAGCCGTTGTAAAAGAGCACCTTCTGTTATTTATCCTACAAGTATTACTGCACACTGCTCTGTTGTTTTCATTTTGGATCATTTTTGAAAATTAAATTCATCTCTCATCAATGTTTTGCTCAAAGGTCTTTGAGTAGTAGATCCACACTTGTAAACTCAGATGTCATTCATATTATACTCCAAATTTTCCCAATTATATTCCATTCCCAAAGCCTTTTTCCTTGTACTCGGAGGCTAAACTAGCTGTGTGTGCCGTGGTGCAGACATTAGGCCACACCCTGCAGCCAGCACCGTTTTAACTCTGCTTTTTAGTGTCAGGCAGTCTGGGATTAGGTTACGTAGCTGCCACTTTTAGACTTTGGAAATTTTCATGTGGGAAGCGATGGCCTGACCTGTGAATGTCAGGAGCCACACTGACACATCAGATGACCTGGCACACACAACTGGCTCATCCATCAAAGTCATTAATCAATTAATTATCAGTGCCTCAAAGGGGACTGGCAACTTTGCAGTGATTAGATGTGCTATTAATGAAACTCACAACCAACACACACATACAAAAGCACGAATGCTCGCTCGACCAGCGAGATTCAACCACAACTCCCAGAGGCCCCTGCTTCAATCTCTGCCTGACCCAGGAAGTATGACCCACTTGTAGAGGAGATGTAGGAGGGCAACAGAGACAAGAGTGTGTGAGTCAAAATGTATACCGTAATAATAAAGAGGAAAGACAGAATAGAGGTTAAAGAGATGCAACTCTCATTTCTCTCCCTTCTTCCCCTGCAGCTCCAGCTCTGCCCTCTGGCTGGGACCTTCTGCTGTGATGAGGGAGCCAAACAGACATATGGTGGACAATGGAAATGAAACATTTCTATATGGGGCTGATGGGTCTCATATGATGCATAGGCAGCTGTTAAGTGCGTTGTAAAACAAATACACATATATACACCAACCTAACTTAAAAGCAGAAAGTGCTTCATGTCCTGCAGTTCATTCATTGTGCAAGTACACACTTCACAAGCTAGCTCGAAGTCCAGATCACACAGATTAAAATGAATTAGGTTCTTCTGTTTGTTTGTTTCTTTCTTTCTTTCTTTTCTATAATGTTTGGACTTCATGTGGTGTTTTAAATTTGTTGCTAATGTAGCTGACTCAAAATCAAAAGTCAAAAGACTTGTTTTCAGATTTTGAATTGTTTTTCAGCTTTTCATAAAAACATTAGAATTTTCCACTGGAATTTGTACTGATTTGTTTATAAATCTCCTTAAACACAACACTGGCATGTTGGGTACTGTAAATCCTTGGGTGCTGTAAAATGTGGGGCGTTAGTGTCACATTTGCCTTCATTAGTAGCAAGATGATGCACTTCACCAAAAACACTTCTTGCAGAAAGGTGAAGCCTTACTGATCAGTTTTTGGTTTTCCCAAATAATCTACTGTAGCTGTTGTTGCCATCTCCACAGACTTTGTACAATTTTGCTTTTAAAAATCGCTGCTGTTGCAGTACAAAGTGTTAATGAGCGAAGCCACTTTCGAGGAACACTCTAATGAGAACAAAGTGTTGCTGCGGTGCCCAAACAAAATAAATTAGAGTTAAAAAGATGCTGGTCTCATCCAATTATCCCATCATCTCGCTCCTTGTTTGGGTCATCAGCTGCACCTCACTTCACTTCACCTCCCCACTGAACTCCCAGCAGGCATATCAGTATCACCTCCCAGTTCACCTGTAGTCCATCAAAGTCCATTCGTGTCTGAGAGTCACAACACAGCCTTGGACTGACAGCTGACTTCACCCTGCAGTGTCGCAGCCAAACATGTTACACAAGTGTTCTACTGCACCTGGTTTTACTTTTTAATCTCACCCTCAAAGGGAAACGACGATTACGTGGCAGTTTAACCCATTAGTGTTCCAACCACCCACCCACTTTCTTTCACAGCTTGTAGGGAGCTTAGTTTTAAAGCTACTGTAGCTGCCCAGAGTGATGCTATATGTTATGAAAGTGCAATATCAGCACTATGTTATGATTGGGTTCAGTAGCACTTGTTTTAACAAATTTAACGAAGAGGCCCAAATGTTTTTTACCAACTTTTTTTTTCAGAACCTTTAGTGGGCTACTAAGATACATTAATAATATGTAACCAGAAGATCTAAGGAATCTGAAAAACCTTGTCAGGAAGGGAGCGAAATAACTCTCAAAAGTTATGCAAAAGTGTCATGAGGGAGAAATAGACATGGTAGAGAGAATATTAAAGGATTAAATAAAGGCTCAATTGAAATGAATAAAATCACAACATATTCGCCAAAGCCTCAAGAAGCATTTTTTACTAAGTCAGTTTGACCCATGAAGTGTTTGTTATCCTTACCTATGGTTTGACAGGTTCGTACACAGACTGTCCGTCTCAGTATCTCGTATACCTAGAACAGACGTAAGGATATCAGGCTGGAGATACAAGCTCACCCTGGACATCAGAATAAAACCTCAATAAACACTTACTATTCGGCCCCTTGTGGCGTTGTCGAAGAATGTGTCTTTAGATGTGATGTTATACCTGAAAGACACAATGAATAAAAACAATGTATATTAGATCTTATTTTCTCAAATAATAGCAGACTATCACTCACAGTATGTTTTAGGATACAAGGTTGGTATGGAGACTTACTCTCAGGTTATTGGTACAGACTACTACAGGATAAGGGTTAATGCAAAAAAAAGTAGAGAGTCGTAAACTGAGCAAAACGGCTCAGTAACGTCAGTTACGGAACAATATCTATCTTGAGTAAGTATGATATGTAGGAAACCAGCAAGGGTATCAAAATGTCACATTTTTTCCAGTTTTTATTGGGGTGTCTGAATTGTGTCTGATTTCAACTGAAAATCGATCGGAAAAATGCTTGAATGTTTGAAACGAATTTGAAAATGTGAATGACAATTATCAGGACATAAAATCAATGATAAGCTCTTTAAGAATCAATATGCTATAGTCCAATAATGGCATAGCTGTCAGTGTTTAAAAATAATGTTAAAATCTATTCTAATCAAAAAGTGGATTTGGAGAACTGTGACACCAATTTTGAAATAATGATTTTGCCAGATTTTCTTTCAAGGAGTCTCAGAGTCTCATTTTAAACTATCTGAGTTTTGTTAATCAGTTTAAACTGAGTTTTCTGGTTTCTAACAGCAAAGGAAGACATCATAGTAGTGTGTGTGCGTGTGTGTGTGTGTGTGCGTGTGTGTGTGTGTGTGTCTTACAGGTGAAGTTTGTCCCTGGAGAAGCAGTGTGTGAGAAATTTGGTGCGTTCTTGGTCCTGATGTGGTACTTTAGGCTGGAAAGGCTGGTTCATTTTCCTCCACACTGTGCTCATACTGGACCCAAAACCACTCTCCTCTTTTAGTTCGTAAACCTAAAGAAACACACAACTCAGAATAAGTTCATTTAAGGCCAAAGAGCCTCACAACTCAAAGGAAAATATACTTATCTAGCACTGAGTGGCCCTGTAGAAATAGTGAGGCACATACAGTAGGACTTCTCTCAGTCCTCTGCTGTCTTGCCCTCTCTTTCTATCTTTGACCACAGACATGAGTATACACTCCGAGCTACAGTTCATGGATCCACTGACTTTTATAAAAATGAAAACAGGTTCTGAGATCTCACCGTCTTGGTAGGGACTTTAATCTTGAGAAACTCAGCCTCTCGACACAGTACTGGCCAGGGTGCATGGAGACGAGTGAAGCTGGGGCCGTGGGTCTTCAACTGAAAAACAAGGAAAACTTAATGTAAGCATATGATATAATGTTTATGGGGCTCAGCTACAGGACCTTTAGTCACAAGCTAGACTTTTCACCTCTGTAGTTCCCTGGTAGTGGAATGTTACCAAGCTCCATCGGATAAAGACCCCTAAGTAAACACCTTCACACATAATTGACACGGATCATGGAGAATGAATATGAAATTAGAAAGAAATCAAATAAAACCTTACATGCACTATTTGTACTGTCCTTGTACACTGCCTGGATGCAACTGGACGTAATCCCAATCACTTTTTTGTGTGTAAGTTCTGACTTTCAGTCTTTTGCTTTGTTGTATGAACTCTCAGATGTTTGTCACTTTGGATAAAAGCCTCAATAAGATAACACTGTAACAAATTGTTACATGTAATATAATGCAATCTGGAATAGGGATGTCCATATTAGATCTAAGAGACTGCGTATGGAGTAAAACCTTGTTTTGTGACCCTGTCAGCTTCCTGACACTATCTTCAATCACAACCGGCCAGAACTCAATACCAGAACTAGGAAATTAAGTTTATAGTCTTGTATTCACTACACTGATAAGTATTTCATACAACTTAATGTCCAAAATCCCGAACAATCCATTTAAATGACTAGTATTGGCTACTGAGCCATATTGAGCCCATCTGATCCTTTGTCAGCTGTCACAGGTGTTTTTCCTGTGAAGCTTTAATGCACATACGACTCAGCACTCTCTGCTGAGCTCTGCTGTGTGTAAGAATAAAGGGCTAAAGCTGTGGAACAGAACAAGCTATAAACAGCAGCCAAACACAGTATAACACTGTTTATTCATGCTGTTTACCTAATTTATGTGACCTCATTTAATTTCAGCTCAGTGTCTGTTACATTTGCTGTCATCTACTGTATGGTGCATGGTGTTTTACCACCACCGTGGTAAAACCCTGCTCAGGCTTGGGGGAGAAACAAACACAGTGAGGAAAAGATCGCAAAAGATTTACACGATGAAAATAATCCCTCAGTGGAGTACAGTTTAATCAGATAACTGTACCGAAGCAACAAACACTGGAGGAGAAAGAGAAATTCACTCGTATGGGCAGAAACTCCGTATTAAAAGATTTGCATCTGGATTGGGGCCAAAAAACTTGATCAGAACATCCCTAGTGTTGAAGCTTGAGGAAGAGAAAAGAAACATGTCTTCATAATAGTGTGGACAGACTCAGTGGGAGCAACTTCATGTTATATGTATATATGGATACTTGATAGCTGCAAAAGGATGTTTCTTAAAACTATTCCCCAAACACGATAAAAGGCAAGCACAGTTGTCCAAAGTTTTCTTCTGAAAACCTTTTTTTTTATACTGTAAATTTGATGTTTTGGGAAATAAATGACCAGATTGCTTGGCTGAAAATACCTGCTGGCTCACCACACCATCTGTCAGCACTGCTGGGCAATTCAATATAGTTGAGAGACCTCAGTATTTGCTGCACTTGCCTCTCAGCTGCCTCCAGACCACAAAAACTGGCCCCTGGAGCTGCAATTCAGCATTTCAGATTGCAAAGTATTCCACACTCCAAGTTAAAACACTACATCTGAACCAGACACAGCCAATCCCTGCCATCAGCCTGACCCACTGAAACACTTTGGCTAACAAGTTTGGCCAGCAGCATTACTGGTATTTATAAAAGATAGATGTGAGCTCTGTTCCTGAAGCAAAGCCTGGAGCTGTTTTGTTGGTGCAGCCTGTTCCTGACAAGTTGGATGTTTTTTTATGTTCCCATCATCATCGGCACCAAACACATGTAATGTATTTACTGTATGGGAAATAAAATCCTGACTCATTTAGCTTGTTCTGATAATGAATCATGGTCCAGTGCCCACACATAATTATAATTTAACATTAAGATGCATTAGCAAAATCTGATAATTAGCAGCGCTTAATAACATCAAAAGGTACGTGATGGAATTATGAATATTGGTGCATTAACAAACCCATTTCTGACAATTTGTCCTGTAGTTAAATTGGGAGAATTGGAACAAATAAACATTAACCGAGCAGCAGTAAAAACTTCTTCCAAAATCTATATGGCAGTCATTATGGAGCTTGTTTGCGATGTGAGTGAGAGTGTAACCAGAAATGAAAGAGAGCCAGCAGGGGACGACAGCCAGGTAACCTTACCCTTCCCAGACCCCCCATCAGCTTCTGCGAGAGGGGGGAGTGAAAAGAGAAAGGTGGCATGGCAAATGATGGAAACCTGAAACGATTCCCTTTCTCCTCTCTCGACTCCTACTCTCCTGAGATCTTTCACTCCCCCTCACCACCCCTCCTCCTCACATATATTACCGTACCTTCTGCTACCCGCTAGACACTGTTTCACTGACTGATTGACTGACTGGCTGACTCACTAACTGTCACTCTAACTCCTCTTATATTTCATTATCTTCTCCCTCACTCACAACCCCTCTGCCCTTTGTCCTACTCAGAGACACAGTGGAGCGTAAAGCACATCAGCTTCAGCACTCTTGACTTATATTTGTTTTGCTTTTAACAAGACAAATGTTTGCAGGTAACTTGTAGGTTTGTTATAGAATTTTAAATTACTTTCAAAATCCTCTAAAGAAAGTAAATGATGCATGAGAGATATGGCCTGACCACACTAAACTGCTATTGTTCACATCTTTATTTACTCCGATGTTAATGACATTGTGTTCATGTTAGCCGTCTTCTGAGGCATTGTTATTAATGTCCTGACAAATCAGAATTAGGCTTCGTGCTCAAAAGGTTGCAGCCCAGAAAAGTCCAGACAATAATGATAACTAATTATGAAAAATAAATACAAGAAAGCAGGGTCTCTGCAGATAAAAAAGACTCCAAAACACTGATGATTCAGAGGGATTATTTTGTCTATAGATAATTTTGTGTGTTCGGTTGTTTTTCTTTTTTGATCAAAATTGCTTGCAGACATTTTAAAATCTCTAAAATAAATTCCAATGTGTGGGCAGCAATTGTGGTTGAGCCAAATAAAAGGATCCTACATCATTTTAGAGGATTATTTGAAGACATATCTAAATACATATAAACGTAGCCTGGTGTTAAAGTACCATGGGCGTGGTCACACATAGAACAGAGGTTTAAGATGCTTGCTCCTTTCAATTCAATGCACCTTCACTTGCCTCCATCCAAAATCTAGTGTAAGTAGCAGGGATTCAAACCAACAACAGCCTTGCATTGAAACAATATGGGGCTGAGTCGAGGGGGTGTGTTATCAGATTGTTTATCAGATGGCAAAACACTGCAATAGTAAACAGTAAAATATAACGCTCACAATACAAAAAAAAGCACCAGGTACTAACCACAACTTTTGCTTGTGGAAAGCCAAAACAAAGTACAATGCAGTACAAAACTAAAAAAGTGAGAAAGAAGGTGAGCTGGCATGCATTTGATTGGCCAACGCAATACATCGTTGGACAATTTTATGTTTGCAGCAAAAGGTAAAAACACATTCAGAACTGCAGCTCAAACAAGTGATTTTGCTAGAGAAAGTGCTTCTTCAAATAGGACTATATTTCCTGTTGCCTTTCCTCCTCCCTCTCCCTGAAGGACATCATCACTTTTGAAGTTCTTTTTATATTGGCCTCTCATCCCCTCCACCATTTGCAATCACCCAAAACTCCCCTCAGAATCTGACCTGGTGACTCTAAATGCCATAGCTACCTCATCCTTTTACTTTCACATCTACATCTGGCTCTCGTTCCTCACTTACTCGTGCCCACTTCCTACCAACATCCATTATGTTCTACCCACTTGCTTGCATTCATTTCTCTTTTTCTTCCTCCTCCTTGCCTTCCATTCCCCCTCCTCGCCCTCCCCTCCCTTTCTTTTTTATCGCTCCATCAAA
>CAFUXE010001292.1:66104-93222 GCA_903364295.1 Serranus cabrilla
AGTCCCAGCTCCACTCTTTGAATTAACATCTCGCTCTGACTTAATTAAAAGTGTTCTGTAAGAGGATGTCCCTCAGAGATCGAAGGTCAACTCAATAATCCTCAGACACAGTCAACAAGTTTGACATTTATGCACTCTTTTTTTTCTCCCACCATCCAATTAATCTGAAGTCAAACAGGTTGGACACAAGCAGAAGCATTCAGTTACAATGCTCCTGGTTTAGTCCAGCCTCATACAATGTGCACATGAATCAAAGATAATACTTTGACTTTGTTTTTTCTGAATACCCCTTTTTTGAGAACTTAAAAATGTTTAACACTTAAAATATGTTTAATATGATTCAGCCTTTTTTTGTAAAGTTATCTTGACTATCCAATTATACATGGTGGACTTAATCTCGTTGTACCTATATCATATTATCCATTATTAAGCTAATAATAACCAGTGTTAGCACAACAGTACCACTGCAGTAAGTAGTAAGTATGACTTTTGAAAAATTCACTTTGTACTGGACCAAACCCGGATAAGTGATGCCACATGCATCAACACACCTGTTCTGTGTGAAACATTAAGTTTCACCAAAACAGAAGTGATTTGAACTGGCTAAAATCCTTAAGCACCTTCATCCTTAAAAAAAAATAAATAAAGAGAGAGGATTACGTCTCAGGGCCAATTTACAGGGTTCATTTTGACATATTTAATGGTCATGAAAAGTCCCTCCAACTGTTTGAATAATCAAGCAGTCATTTGTGCCACAGTGCTGGCCGATGTGCTTTTACAAAACCACACTGTCATGATCTTTGTTGACCTGGACGTGAATAACACCTCTGATCATTGTGTTGCCTTGCTGAATGGTTGGTTCATTCAGTGACTCATACAGTCATTCAGTGGAGCCCCAATTAAACATGCAAAACATTTAAAAATGCAAAATAGTAGGTTCGGAGCAAAGTGAAATTTGATGTTCATTATTCAACACCAGGCACACAAACAGTGTCAACCGAGCGATTAGTCTGACCAAAATCCCTCAACAAGTACTACAATGTCCATTAAAACCTTTTGGCACATGTTTAATGTGCCTGAATCCAGCAAGTTGGAAGTTAATGATCTGTGTGATGTATCTTCATTTATTTCAAATTAGAAAGAGTCTACTTCTACTGCATCGATCTGGTGCAGATTCATTCCTTTTTTGATGTTGCTGCCGCATGAACTTCATGGATTCTATCAAAGTTAAACAGCTTTGATGCATTACTGATTTCTGATTGAATTTATACGAGTGATTAAGTGAGCAGCAAACCTGCAGTTATTATCGGACAATGTTTCTTCTCTCTGCCAGCGCCTCCTACAACCACATCTAGCTGATGGAAGGAGTGTAATTATGTTTGTCAGTCATTTTGTAAGACTACCCCTCACCACATTCAAATGAGGGATATTGGAATGCAGGTCTTCCTCTTTTATCGGCCGCTCTCAGCTACAGATTCGATCTACCCCTCATTCCATCAGATGAGATAAGAAGCTATCAGTCAGTCAGCTAATCTCATTCTGGCTTAGACTCTGTGGCCACACTGTCAACAATCTGATTAATACTTGCCTGCAGACCACACACCCAGCCAACTGGCTGCCAGCCAGCGCACACACATGTCCGCACAGTAGCTGTATTTAGCAAAATAAGTATCACACAAATACATAGCAAAACCCAAATACTGTACATTGGTCTGCTATCCTGCATGTGTAGGAGGGCAGATGCAGATAAGTCTTCCCTGAACATTGTGAGTCTGTTGGTAACCACACTGTAACACTGTTCCACTTTCAAATACTCAGGGCTGTAACAATTCGTCAATATTGCTCAACCATTACTTATGATAGATACTTCCTTTTCCAAATGCCAAACTGCAGGAATAACTTTACCAATAACTGCATTTGTACAACTCTGTGACCGTAACCGTTAGCCTACAACCCCAAAACAAGAACAACTCTAAGCTCCTACCACACACATGTATACATGCAAAACAAAACCAGGACTGAACTACACACAGTCACACACAAATGCTGGTTGCTATGTAACACATGTTCACAGGAAAGCGATTTGCACATGTCAAATCAAAATTACCCGTTGCATGCTAAATTAGCAAATCGATACAAAGAGGTTAGCGCAACAGCTGTGTTGGCTACAGTGAGAGTCTGCCAGTGCACATGAACTGTCAGGCTCCAACACCAAAACAAACAGAATCACAGGCTTATATACACAGGTGGTAGAACCAAAATAGATAGGTTTGGATTGGAAGAATCAACACGATGAATGAGAACTTTCAAAAGAACACGCACAGAGCGGAGACCAAAATATACAACCATTATGTGGGAGGAAGAAATTATATCTTGTGAGAAGATACAATTAAAATAGTTTTCTGAGTTCAGTTCGAATGCTCTGCTCACCATAACTCTGACTGAATCTAAGCCGCCTCCTGTCTATTCCTAAAATAAATAAAGTCAGTCATCAGTAGGTGGTGGGGCCTTTTCTTACCTCGTCTTCCCACCCAAATTCAGGGGACTAGCTCAGTGGACTTATTCATTAGAGCTGACGAATCAGTATCAATGGGTTTAGCATATATGTTGTCCCATATGCACCACTATAACTGTTTAACAAAACATACACTGCAGATAACAATACATCGGGCGTTAGCTGTTTATTTTATTGAGCATTTTTTCTTTAAAATGGTCAGCAATTGACTTATGCTGGACATACAGTTTTAGTGTTTAACAGTTTTTTTAGTCAAAGTTTTATTTATTGTTTGCGGTCTCTGGTTTCATTTCCTCTATTGTTGACAATGAAAAGCATTGTAAAAATGTATTTGTTTTAGCATAGCAGCCTTCTGTGTATAAAATTGGTATCTATCTCAAGAATCCCATATCAGTTGGTCTCTATTTAACAGTAAATAAATGTCTTTTCACTTCAGCCTTCAACCTCACTTCGCTAAATACTTAACTGAGTTTATCCAATTTACACTCTGTATCCATAATTATATATATATATATATGCTCTGTATTCGACACATTTTGTACATATCTTTATGTTTTCGGAATTGTGTCTCATTTCTGTAGGCTTTTGTATATTTAGCCATAATGCTACTTCTTTTATATATTGCAGGTGTCAAATATTCCGTTTGTAATGTTTTGTATGTAGTGTATCTGACTTTTATGCATTTGTGTGTTTAGCTTAGTTTGTTAGACGTACAGCCATTAAGAATGCTTTATGGTAATGGGCTATATAATAAACTTGTCCTGTAAAATGGTTTGTTCAATGCGTTTTTGAGTGAGCAGAACAATCCCCGGTCTTTACAGTTTTTTTACGATCAATACAGATCCACACTATTGGCTGTAAACATTGTTGGTTAAAGGTTTCCTTTGTCCTTCCAGCAAATGTTTCTGGATGGCAGAACAAGGCTGAATGACTCATCAGACTTGATTTTTTTTTCATTGCTCAGGTTTGCAGGTTTGGTGCAGCCTGCACAAACTTGTGCATTTGTGTGTGTTGCCCTGGATACAAGCCGTTTCTGACACAGAACTCCACCGAAAGCCATTCTTTAAATTTCTGTCAAAGCAAAGGTTGAATTGAATTGAACTATCCTGTCATTTCTTTTGGAAGATCTGGTGTTTTGAAATAAGAACAAGTCATGTTTCCATCTATGTTTTGGTGAGCTCAAACTTTACTATCAAAATTTGTCTTTGCTGATGCAATTTGTCTACTTCCTCTTGAGGCTCAACCCCAGCAGCTCAACAGGTCTAAACCCATGTCTCTGTGTGAACTGGCAGTGAAAGGGCCGAAAAAGAAATATTTAGTTCATAATAAATATTTAGTTCATATGCTTTAACTGAGTAGGCCTACTTGTGCATCAGATTCTACAACCTCGATCTCAAAAAGTTGGAGTGTTATCTAAAACAAAAACAGAATGCAATGATTTGTCAGGGTTGCATTAATATACAGTACAATCCCAATTCCACAAAAAAGTTAGAATGTTGTTTAAATGTAAATAAAGAAACAAATGCATCAACGTCAAAGTGAGTGTACATATTTACAAAACACAAAAGTTGCCAGTTCAACATTAGATATCTTATCTTTGTGACCTACATTCAACAAATACCTAACTGCATTCTGTTTGTATTTGATTTTTCCAGGCACCCCAGCTTTTTTAGAATCATGATTGTATTTTGTCCATTTTAATGAGTACCTGAACCACTCCACCGTAGGAGCAGTAGATACAGGTGAATATCTGCTTCTCATCAGGTCATGATTGTGCTGGCACTTTGTTTGCTATAAAGCTGACACACACTTTTATGTGGCGTTTCTGTTAGTTTGTCCAACAGCAACCACAGGAAGGCACAATAACAAAGTTCATACAGTAAAATGTAAAAGGGAACTAAAAGATAAGTTTCACAGAAACCGCCTCATGGCACTAGGCTCTTGCTGGTGTAATAGCCACCTTATGTCCTTCACAACACATCGAGTCTCACCCACCTCTTTCCTCTATCATCTGAGCCAGGTTCCTATGTAGGCGCTAACCTCAAATAGCTCAAGACGGAGTTACATCAGATCCTGTGTCAAGGTTTATCTTAAAAACACAGTGAACTCAAAACGGACTGTAGCAGGAGAAATTATACTCCAGATCATTTCTCCAGATATTTAAGTCAAAAAGAAGAAAAACACCTTGAATAAACAACAATACTTTACCCAGATACCAAACACTAACATTTTCCTCTGCTAGACTCATGAGGGAACATGCTCAGTGTTTCTTCTGGGTTCCTCCATGTTTATATGCACCAATTTGTGCCTTTTCTGTATCAATTTATGTGGGACTGTCACAAAAAGAAAAGAAAAACACACAAAGTTCATGTGGCAGGTGACAATTCAAGGTATACAAATATAATGTAATATAATTAAAGGCAGTCAGACCATCAGGCATTCTGCACTGCTTTTAAATATGTATTCTACTGTATTTACAAGGTGTACCCGAATGCAACATAAATGACAATGACAGCCCACATGCTCTACTGTACAAAAGATGTAGACAAGCAATCGATTTTTAAGTGGGGATAGCGTGACCACGGATAGCCGAAGTGTAAGGCTCTTATCACCAATGTTTCTAGCCACAAACAGCTGTTTTCAGCAAAGAAGCTCTAATAAACCAACTGTCTGCTATCTCCCAATCCCCGAACAGCAGGCAGAGCAGACCAGAGAAGAGTTAGTAACTATCTTGTGGGCTTAAAGTAGCATTTGGCAGTTAAAAAGATGTGGTGGAGACCAAAACAGCTGCAAAAAAAATGAAAATTGTTCCATGTCTGCTGTCTTAATTGTTTCTTAACATATTCACCATAGCAATGAAAGTGAAAATAATACGCTAATACGCCACTGTTTACAGCTTCTTATTCTGCCATTGAATTGCAGAAAAATAAATAAATTCAAGCAGGTTTAACTGTTGACTATTAGCATAACAGCCTGATGTCAAGATGTTCTTTTGTTGCGTTATTTTTTTAAACTGCATACTTTATTATTCTTTAATTTAATTCTATTTTACTCATTGTCTTTTTATTTGACTGTTACAAGTTGCATCTGCCTGAAGCCAAATACTTTCTTGTGTGTGAACACTACACTTCAACGCAATGAAAGTCTTAAACCTTTGGTACAACAGACACAGTACAAACCATAACTGTTAACAGCATGACCAAATAATAATGCAACACTATTTTAGGTGTAGGGCTGCCACTAACAACTATTTTGTTGATTCTTTGATTTATTAATAATCACTCTGACTTATTGATTACAAATCATATAAAAAGCAAAGCTGTATTATTAGCAGCTTTTTATTTAAAAACAAAACATATTCCTTGTCTTCCTGAGCAATGCTCCTTTAAACATTTACAGTTTCATGTAACTCAATACACACTTTTTTTAGTTAATACTTCTGATTCAGAAGACAAGTACAGACAGGGCCACTACAGTAAAAGATAATCAAATAAATAGACACTGAGCAGCACTGTCAGCTCATCAAATTTGCATTGTGATGACATCACAGGTTTTTTATTGCTTTTTTCAGCTCAAGACAATGTTCACAAATATAAAATGTTTTCCTGCCCTGTACTTAAATATATCCATCAGCTGTTGGCATGAAATATGTAGGAACACTGTTTTTTCCTGTTGCACTGAATTTAAATCTGGGGTCTCAAACTGATCCATGATGTAAATGATGTCGGTTGAGAGGAAGTAAACATGGATCCAGGTTCAATATGAAAAAAAAAAAACTATTAACAGTTAAGCAGACGGAAATGCCTTCCACCTGTTTTCTCTGTTTTGTGATGGATCAATGTTTGCGTTAGCTTAATCAATAGGTAGCTTTAAAATAGTTTTATCAAAGGTCCTGCGACATTGAACCATCACAAAACAGAAGGAGGACAGTAAAGAACATTTTTCTGTTTGGCACGGTTAACAGCAGATTTATCGAATACTAATTCGCTGAAATTAGGTCTGTGAGATACTGGAGTAAAGGTGTATGATGCGATGCGTCATAGACCCAACTAATCAATGATGAAATTAACTCCCAACCATTTTAAAACTTACCTCTCTGTCTCTTTCTATCTCCAGGCCGGCCTCCAGGAGATTGGCCTCGAATTCCTGTCTGATTAGACGCATCTCATGGTCAGCAGGCTCCGTTAGCTCATTCCCTCCAGGACTTCCAAGTTCCATGAACACCTCGCCAACATTCGCAGCCTCCCCTCCTGGTACGCTGCCTCCCCTTCCTGCCTCTGCATCGGCACCCACTGAAGGGGGAAAGTTGCCATTGGAAACAATGGATAACCGGTCATGAGAAACTGAGGTGCTGGCACGAGAGCGTATGGAGCCGTGCCGCCGCTGGTGGAAGACCAGGACGTAGTCAACCTTCCGTCTGCCATCAGAGAAGTAAAGGCCTTCTCCGTTGCCCTGAGGGCTTGAAGATGAACCCACAACCTGAAGGAAGACGGATGAAAAGGAGGTGTAAAATATACAGTCTACAGCTGCACTGTAAAAACTGCAGCAGTAGCACAACCACTGAACCAGCTGTTAGATTATAATCATAAACTCATTAGTTAATGATATTCATAGCATCACAATCCATTTAACATTGTTTAAAGACCGGATACACAGAACCTTTACGCAGCAGTGGAGTTATGTAATAACTGTTTGAATGAACTTAAACATCTACTGCACTGTCAGCACACGCAAACAGAAGTGGCTTTTGGCAGGTTCTCAAAACACTGAAGTGAGAACCTTCAGCAGCAGAGTGGGCAGTCAGCTCACCTTTGGCAGTTTTATTCTTTATTTAGACAGAGGGAAAGTAGAGAGGGAGACTAAACATGGAGGACACAAGAGGGAACGCTCTATAGGCTCTGGGCATGATGGGAGATTTTTTTTAACTTCCTAGGAACAGGTTTGTTACTTATCAGCAGGACAGGTTTTTAAAATATGATGTTGTGCATCTATGCTCAATTTTTTGTGCATCTGACAGCTATATAGCTATTTCAAATTATTATTGAAACAAAAAATGCAACATCACTTTCATGGATAAATAGAAGGGCACATAGCACACTTATTGAAACGTATTGAAAAGCTCAAGTTTCCCATAAAGTAGCCTGAACTCGCTTAGATTTGTCCCTATACCTCTGCCATTGGTTGCATCTTACTTAACAGAATAAATGCTGGTGGGATTGGCTTCATCTATGTCTCCAAAACATTTTTACACTTGTAAAAAAATATCTCCTAGATGTATCAAGAAATCCTTTGGAGTTGCAGTGACTGTTTTTGGCCGCTTGGGGAATCAGAAACCAGTTGTGAGCACAGGATTGACATATCACTTTTGAAATTGATTGTCATTTGAAACAACGTTCATGTAAAAACTAATCAACTAACAAAAGCTGCTGCAACATGACACTAAGGGTGGGAAAATTTGGCCAAATCCTATGTCACAGTGTGTGTATATATACATATATTATGGTAAACAGGATGCCACCTCCTGTTCTGTTTTTACAAATTTACTGTCTTCCTCCATCATGTCTTCCCATGTTGAGTTGGGAATAATTGATCAAGTAATATGGGGAAAACTTGAGTGGTTATGGAGTTTGGTGACCTCACATCATTTCCAGCGTAGCTCCGCCCAAAATGAGGTCTAATCAGCACACACCTGTGTGGGATCAAATATTCTACTGTACACCCAGAAAAACTCTTCCGTCTTACTTTTTAATATCTCAGTACCTGTGGTTGATTTAACTGTTGTTTACAGTAAAGTATATATAAGTAAAATAACAACATCAATTGGAAGTTTTGGAAGCTGAGACATGTGTGGGCCTACAGTACACACAATGGCTGTTACCTTCAAAGTGCTGGAACTTTCCCAAATAAAAGGGTTTCTGTTTGCTGACACTTATTTATTTAGAAGAACCAACAGTGCAAGTTCCCATTTGGTTTTTAACCAAGCTAGCTCCAAAACCAGTTGCTCGTGTCGGTAAAATGTTAGTAAAACGTCCTCTGGCTGTTTCCAAAAGCTTCTAAATGTTTTAATTAACCTCATTTGCTGAAACCGTAAAATATTTTTAAGTTGTTGTCGGGTATTTGGTAAAATAGGCTCTTCCACAACTACAACAGTAAAATGACGACTTGAACGACTCTGAACTGTGGTTTATAGTTAGCTTACCTTATACAGCGTCGCGGAGTTTTGTAACAATGTAAAATGACAATTAAAACTGTTACAGTATGTCGTTAACAGCGATTGTTCACAGGTGAAGCTAATTAACCTCAAGGCAAAGACAAGGAAAAGCAACAGAGTGGCGGCGGAGGGATACCTCTGTACTTACTGGGATTTTGTCTTCACTCTGGGAGATCTGCATGCTGTTGCGCTTTAAACACACACAGAGAAGTAGAAGAAGAAGAAGAGAAGGAGTGAAAGTTGGCGGTTTTCGCAGATAAAAACAGCCAGATTCATCATCACCACCTTCATCCCAGTCATCCACAAATGACACCTGAGGTCACTCCAGTTAGTCCACAGTCCGAGAGAAGCGACATCTCATCTGCACCAGGGTACATTGTAAAATCTGTCAGATTTCAGAGGCTGCATGCGCATATAGACTCAGCAGCCAGATCGCATGCTGGTGGTACCCATCTATCCCACTGTGTGATCTGGAGTGAGCTGCGCACCGCCGGCGCTTTTGGCACAGAGCTTTTCACACTGTAAAAAATGTCTGTCTTCAATATGTCATTTGGTCTCGATGGTCTCGAGTCTTTAAAATGCCGTTTTGATTGCAAAAAAACATACTCATCCCTGCTAAACTCGTGAAAATTCTCTTTGTGGTTTCACTTGTTTTTACAAGTTTTAGCTGATGTAAGATTTTTTTTAACCAAAACCAATTTTAGAGAGATAATTTTCACATATTGCCGATATGGTGGCCCATATACTGGTCTTTAAATCTGAAATGTAAATAAATCTTCATTAAACCTAAGCTGCATGTTTTTGGACTGTGGGATGAAGCAAACATACAAACTCCACACAGAAGCTGGGATCGAACCGGCAACCCTCTTGCTGTGAGGCTAACCACTACATCACCATGTGGCCCACAATGTTAACCAATGCAAATATCAAAAAGTAAAAATGCAACAAAAAATAAATACAAATAAAAAACGTTCATTATTTATGTTCAGTGTAGGTCAATTGCTAACCAAAAGAATAAAGAATAGCTAAAACTCAATGAAATAGCTATATTAAATAATTTTTCCTTCACAAGTTGATTTTCCATATAATGTGGAACTACTTCACCCTTTTCCAAAAACCTACAGGTCATAATAAAACAGAAAAAAATATTTTTGCTCTTATTTTGAAAAATGACAGAATAAGATGGATATTTTTTGCAGTGTGGAGAGAGGGAGCAGCCTTGGTTGCTTTGACAGCCCACTGATGTAACTTGGAGAGAGACCTGTGTTTTCCTAATAGCTACAACATAATCACAGAAGCGACTATATATATTTTAAAAAATGTATTAGAAACATTGATTTTGTCCCACATGTCCCAGGATTGTATTTCTGTGTTCCTCAGAATGAGAATTTAAGAAGACATCATCCACACTCAATGACAGACACACAGACACACACAAATCCCCTCTGAGGCGCCACTAACCCCAGGCTTTACCATTAACCTATTTCTAATATCAGCCTTCATCTTCAACTGAAGTCTTTTCCCAAAACTAACATTCACCTTGAACTCATGTGGTCACACTTTTTACTCAAAAGCAGGTTGAATTCACCTCAATTCACCCTCAATTACCACCTTTATTTTGAAAGGCTACAATAATAATGGTCTTGAAAAACAAGTCTTAGAGAACAGCTCCCTCCATCATCATAACAGATTAAAAGTCATGAAGTCTTTTTAATGAGAGTTTTTCTATTTTATGCTAAATCATGAAATGATGCAATGCCTTGCAACGCATTACCCATGCAGGAAATATTACATGATTAACTTATTTTAACGAGATACTGTTAATGTGAGTGAGCAGGCTTTATCCTCAAACTGGTTCCCAGTGAGGACACTATTAATGTGTTGTTGTTGTTTTACTGACATATATTTTTTAATCACCTGCAACAAACTTTGTGTCTCCTCAGCCAAGGGTTCTTCTTTACAAGGCTGAGGCTCCAGGAGGCTGTAGGACATGGGGTCCATTCCCATCCCAGACATGTCTTTAGTCAGATGAAACAAGGCGTCGCTGTGGATGGAGGAAGACTCGCTGAGTGCTGTGGCCACTCTCATGAAGCTTGCACCATTGGTCCATGATTCTGGAAGACATTTATTAAGGAAATTAAGTTAAATACAAATGATTACAACTCATGGATCAGCATCTGGGTTCAACAGTAGGTCTCTTAAGACTCCAGGGAACCTCATATACCCCAAGACCAATGCTAAACTAGTTCTATTGCTGTACTGGTGCTGGTGCTGGCTTGGTTCAATTTGAAAAACCTTCTCAGAACCTTTTCCACAGGCTAGAGAGCCACATCTTTATGTCATCTATATGTCTGCGAAGGTCTCCACTCTCCACAAGTATAACAACAATGGTGGACTTACATCGTCTTAATCATATGTTGCTCCCAGCTTTGCAGGCCTACATTGGCATCCAAACACTACTGGTTCCACATTCGTGCTGCTCGTCTTGAATGCTATGGATGATGATTACGTTCATAGCATGAACCTAAGATGTTGATGCTAACCTTTGTTGTAAGCTAACGCTTGCCTGCTAACGCTAGCTGGTATCAATTACATTGCAGTTAAACAAATTAAGTAATAATGTTAATGTTACACATTTTAGTTGGTCTTGTTGGCCACGATAATCCTGCCACCAGACGTAAATAAAAAGTTGGTGCTGCTATGGAACCAGTTATGCTGGCAAAGAGCTGTAGCTATAACTGTACAACTCAGAAAGTTTAAAGGGAGTTGTTGGCTAGAAATGATGTGTTGTGACGTCCATCACTAAAACTCAACATTTTAGACATGGAGGTGGTGAAGAGGCACGTCTGTGGACAGTGTGTCTAGTTTACTCTGGGTAAATATTTCCCACCAGGGATCAAACACAAAAGTGAAGCAGGGTGAATCTAGAGCCTCTTGGATGATTCAGCTGTATTGATTCAGGTGTATTTTCACATCTTGTCCTGTGCAGATTTCATTTGTTTATACAGGCAAAGTCAACCAAACATCCACAGCTCGCTGCACATTTTATGCACTTCAGAACTGTCATAAAATGAACATAAAAATAGAAAGCCCCTCGACCATAAAATGACAGAGACGGCATGACTATAAATGTAATGTTCACACATTTGGTTCGAAATACTTGCCAACTGTCAGTTCGCAGACACTCACTGAAACAAGAGCTGAGGTCACGTTAAGGTTGGCAGGAAAACCTCCTGGGAGAAACTTGTTGCTTAAGCTGTGAACCCTGGACACATGAGGTGAAAGCTGCTGCTGCACCAGCCTATTTATCTCTAGCAACAGTTTGACATTTGAAGGGATAAGCTTATGTGCTTTCTTCCTGAAAGTGAGATGAGAGGATTGGTACTTTTCTCAAATCTGCCCACAAGATTACATCAAACAGACAGCTAGCTTAGCCTAGCAGAAAGCCTGGAAACAGGAAGGGTACAGAGGAAGAACCTATTGGATTTTGAAGTGGATACACAAATTCTGTTTTACTTTTGTTCACTTTATGAGATAGGGCATTTGTATTGCGTTCATGTGGTGTTGGAAAATTTTGGAAACTGAGTTACCACCTGGGAAAAATCACATGAACACCCTCTCAAGTCAGAACAACAAGAAAGTCGGTGAAACTTTTGGGACACATTTCATGGCTCTCCTGATCCGTTTCCTCCATGAGCTTTAGAGATGTTGGAAGACTATCCTTTGGACAGAGCCAGGCTATCTATTTCACCTGATTTCCAGTCTTTATGCTAAGCTAAGCTAAACTAAGCTAAGCTAAGCTAAGCGACTGGCAGCTGTAGCCATGTATTTGCTGGGCAGATATAATAGCAGCATTGACCCTCTCTTCTAACTTTCAGCATGAAACTTAAAAGCATATTTTAGCGATGAGTGGGAGCTCAAAGTTTCCCAGTGTAGTTTTATTAGTAAAATAGTGGAAGACTGTTTGGGCGGCTGTGGCTCAAGTCGCCCACTGATCGATGGATCATAGTTTGATCCCTGACCAAGCCAACCTACATGTATTTGAATTAATTCCTGAGTCAACTGGAAGGCCATTCACTCCTATGGGAACCTCTGTGTTTTCCTGTGTTTGCAAAACTCCTAATTTTTGTAGAAAAAAAGTAAGTTGAAAAATGTGAACTATTGCATCAGATTTGGACGGACTGTATGCATTTTTTTCCTTTTCCTTGGAGCCCTTGACCCACCCTGCTATGCCTCTAATAGAGATTGATTTCCTAACCTAGATAACCTAATCTACAAACACGACAAGAGGCTGCAAGGCAGACTAGTGAGAGAGTTCCCGTCCGTGTCGGGAGTGTTGACTTTTAAGGTCCCCGACAACCACTGTAGTTTTATTTAGCCACTCGTTAGCATAAACTGAAAACATCAAAATTGTGGGGGTGTTTGCCAACGTATTTATGTCTTACAATAAAACACAAACATCTCTTATACTTGTGTTGACCACAGACCTTATTTCAGGCATCTTACCACCAACCCATTCAAAATCAAAAACCCTCACTGAGTTTGCACTAAATGCTAACTCACTTCCTGGTTTAAGAACTCATCCATCTGTGGAGGTTAGATTTACGTATAAGGAGTGATATTGGTCACAAGCCAATCAGAGACTAAGCAGGTGGGACATGCTTTCCTGGGAAAAAGAAAATTGCAGATCGTATACACTGTATGCCACAGGAAGTTAGCATAAAATGTTAACTTCCTTCAAGTAATATGGTAATCATAGGCGACTGCATTTAATTCAAAGTTAAATAAAAGTGAGAGAGTTCATAATCAGCACACTGGGGAGTTCATCCATCTCTAAAGAGATGCATTTCTTTGCAGCTACTAGGGGCTAGACGATACAGACATAAAACAAAGCTTAGAAGTGCCTTGACATCTCTCATTAAGAAAGTGGAGAGCATTACTCATCCACTTTCCTCACACACATTTCACAAGTTAGGCTGAAGATTTGATGCGGCGGTTTCCTTATCAAACGTAGGACTTCTTGTTTATGGAACAGCCTCACGATTTCTAAGTTTTGACGATCCCCATTTTTCAGTTACTGCTCATTGTTAATTGAATCCACACATATGCAAAGTGGCCTTGTGAAGCTTTCTTTCACATTGTGCAAATGAATGTGTGTCAGTCAATCACAAGCCCTGTCTCAGAGCACTTTACAAAGGACAAGCCTACGTAGAGCCAACTTCTCAACAATCAGTCTCAAAACACAAAGAGCGCAATATAATACAAGGACGGAGAACGCAGATGACGGAAAATATTGTAAATGGTGTCTTCATTTAATGCTGTGAAGATGAATAACACCAGCAGATGACTTGTTGCTCAGTGTTTATACTGAAGACTGTTCCTCTTTGGGAGTTAAAGAGCATCGGTGACCAAACAGACATTTCTCCATCTTTATCCATCTGAATGCTTTGCTGTCAGGAACCGCAACAGATTGCCGTTTTTTTATAATAAGGTTACTATGTGTGTGTATGGTTATTTTAGGGATACAGACAGCTGTAGCCATAGTAACGCACCAGGCCACGTGCTGTGCTCTCATTTCAGCACCACGGACAGCTCTCTCTATTTCATTCTATCTTCCTCTCTGTCATCCACACGCAGTCGTACAACACTTTAAACAGGCGGTACGAGCACGAGCCGGGTCAAGAGGGGAAAATATCTTCATTATGTCTCTCTATTGAAGCATTCTCAACCTATAAACAAGATATTTTATGGCAACAGTTGTGTTTCTGTTCCTTACAGCTCACTTGACAGCAGCACAGTAGCCTGGAGGTTAGAGAGGCAGGCCAGGAACTGGAAGGTCGCCAGTTTGAATGTGGTAGGAGGGGAAATGAATGAGAAAATCCCTCATGTATAAATATAAAGCAGGGCATCAGAAAAAAACATGTTGAATGTTTAGGAATTTCAAAATAAAGTAGAAAATAGATTAACCAAATACATTTTGTCCACTTGGGAGATTTTAAAGAAGGAGGGACATATGGGGACAGATCTCAATTTGGAAATATTACTCATTGCACCTTTGGGCAATGTATCCCATAGAACTGTTGCAATGCTTATTTTAGCCTCATTTGTGGGAGAATATGTACAGACTAATGTCTATTTATTTCCTTTCACAAGGTGTTCCCGGAGATAAATTATTCAGACTTGAGGTCTTACTTGGAACTTTGTGCGCTCACATGTGTGCCCAACTTCCCCACTTTCTTCCACGGGTTCCCTGACATAATAGCAGAGCCTTTTGGAATTTCCCACAGTCTCGGTTTCTCAGAATGATTGCATAACATAAACACTCTCTCAATCACAGTCATTTCTAATGGCAGAGACAAAGGGCATCCTTCAGAGAACAGCTAATGGGCAGCAGCACTGCACAAACACTTAATGCAGATGCTTTCATCACATGTTGTCTCAGCTCGGGCTCACTGATTGTATGGAAGCCTGAACCCTGTCTCATTTGGTTTCGAGATATTACCATCTTGATCTGCAACACCTGTTTTTGAAGCATTAGCAGTTCACTCTAGTTTGCAGTTCACTCTATTGTGCTGAGATTCACAAGATTTTTCCTAATATATTAAAGTCCTGCTCTGTTAAAAAATGTGTAACTTAGATGTCTGATCTTTACTTTAACCCTGTGTTTTGGAGAAAGTGTGGACGGGTCAAACAACAGGACTTTAATCCAGGAGAGTGTTCATGTTCTGTTCGTGTCCCATTTGAAACAAACAGCAAATATTATTTCAAGTTATTTGTTAGTTTTGTAATGTGCAGTGGTGATACTAGAGCCTGTTGGGGCCCTACGCAAAAACTCACACGGGGCCCCTCAAACCAGTATTTACCGCCATTATATTATAAATGATCTGACACCAACAAAAAGTACCAAAATATAAGCATTTCTTTCCAAAAGTGAATATTATTTTTTAAAATATTAATATAAATAACATTTAAAAACTTGCAATTCAAACATATGTGAAACATTTAAACATTTAAACATAAAAGCTTTAATAATTAAATTACCTTTGATAGATTTTAGCTTGGCTTTTATTCTGGCAATTAGGTGTGTTTGTTTACATACAATCATGCACTTGGAGTTTGTCTGCCCTGAGGGGTTCCCAACTGGCCCGGATCCCCCAATCAGGAAACAGAAAGGAATTTCAAACTGTGACCATGCAATCGTTAAGTAGATCAATTGTTGTTCTGAGTCTTTGGCAAACTATTCTGTTGTTTGGGTATGAGGAGAGTTAGAGTGCAAACATAACTTTTGTTTGTTTACATGAAAACTTCACAGGGTATCTTTAAATCTGAATTTAAACATATAGTATGTAATTGTCTGGCACTAGGGGTCACACTAGGTCATCAAATCAATAACAAGCGACAGTTAGGATTCTTTCCCTGTTTGTTCAGGGGTTATTTACAAGAAGCCGAATTATTGGCAGAGGTCTCCTCTTCAAAACAAACAGATCAGGTGATTAAAAAAAAGTAAAACACTGAATAAAGTAGATCAATGTTTTTCTCAAATGCTGCTCATACAAGGTGTCCTAGAGGAGCTGTGAGCTGAGCTGCTGTTAACATTTGCTCAGGTTTTTTCTGTGATAACCTTAAGATCCAGTTGTCTGATGACTAAAGTGTAGCATGAAAGTCAATAAAAAATGATAAAAGAGAATTCATGACAGCTGCTGGCAGACAACTACGACACTGACACATGCACAAAGGGGAAACGACGCCACTGACAGGAGATCAAATGAAACAGCCTGATACCTTGATTAAAATGACAGATTTCTCAGGGTGTGAAAATTGTTGGAAACATTTGGGATAATGTCACAGATTTTCCTTTATTACCAGGAAGGAAAGGATGTCGTTTTAATAATTCTTAACAAGGTAGTTGTTTGTAATTGAAGAAAAACCATTTCAGATACAAATTGTTATTCCACGCAGGATATTTTTATGTCTTCAACCATGTCTGGAGGGGGTCTTTAACTTTCCATACAACAGCACTGATTGAACTTTCCACATGTGCTATTCCGGGTAAACAAACTGCGTAGACGCCTGGGTCGGGTGCCAAAGCAAAGCAGTGTGTGCAACAGCTGGGGCGTCATTATTGGCTATCAATTGGCCATCTCTCATCAAGGATACGGGTATAATAATGAGTTTGGAACATAAAACCTCCAGGAGGCTCGATAGTAAATCCTGACATCCCAGAGCTGCCAAATCATTCCCCTGCCGCAGTCGATATCGCCTGCCTGCGTCGTGTCAAAATGTTTCCCCCTGGAGCGCCCCAATGAAATGTTCAGTGCACAAGTTGCTGCTTCTGAAGTCAGCTTCTCAGCTCCGGGCACTTTCTAAACAGCAAGGATGCTTCCGTTTTTAGTCTTTTTAGGATGTTAGTAAAGCTCTATCCTGCAGTTTCACCAAATCAAAAGCCATAACTGCTTCCTCACCTCACTCACAGTAAAGCACAGCAGCAGGCAGGAATGCAAACTCACCCGGATTACTGCCCTGCCTGAGGTTTACTGAGAAGTTAAAGTCATCCTTAAAAACAAAACAACAAGGGGCCTATATTGGCACCGAGGGGTTTGAATGTATAATCAAATTAAACTACAGCACATGCAACTGTACACCCGGCTGCCGTAAAGAGCTGCCTGATGACGGCTGCCCCACACGGCCTGCTGACACACACACACACACACACACACACACACACACAGGGGGGACATGGGAAGGGACAATAGGAGGGTTACTCTACGGTGGTCCTGTCTAGTGTGTCCTTTTTGTTGGGTGAGGATACAGGCAGGACAGGCCACACAAAAGAGAGTCCTGCCTGCTTTCCTATAGGTTGATGTGGCACTCACCTGCACAGGTGGAGGAGGGGGATTTACGGAGAGCCATTTCGCCTCAACTCTGAGCGACTCCAGCTGAGAGGCAGGCCTTGTTTCCTTACAGTTCGCAGTCAGTCAGTCAGCCATGCTGGTTTGGCCGTCAGCAGCAGGTGAGAGGAACACTGACTCAGTAGTGCAATCCTCAGCTCAGTAGAAGCTTAGCTCCACAGAGATAATACGCTCCTCCAAATGGCTGACAGGGTAGCACAAACTCCACAACTCAGCTTATTGTGTACACTCGCTTCATCCACGGCACACCGGGGCTCATGGGTAACAGACCGGCTGGCTGATTGGGTGTTCTGGAAAGGAATTACAGCCACACAGAGACAAGCAGAGATTATAGGGCTCTCTAATGTGCATTAATTACTGGGCCTTCTGTTTAGGTTTAACTGCAAACCTGGTGGGGTCTTAAGGGTCCAGGAAGGAGGCGTCCCAGTGCAAATTAAAGTTATACAATGGGAAGTTCCACCCATTCACATGATGCTTGGACTTTAGGTCTTTAGTGAAAAGGCTTAGGAGCTATGGAAGCATAAAAAAGAAAAAAGAGTATTGTTAATTGCTGTGAAGATTAGACTTCTGAGAAAGAACCTCATTTAAAAGAAAATCCTGCTCTGTATTTCTTATTCTGAAATAGAGCGATAAGTTTTAATTTTTTTTTTTTTAACTGCTCGGTTTTTTTCCTCTATTAACAAGATACATTTTAATGGGGAAAAAATGACAGACAATTAGATCATTATTCTCCAAAAAGATGAAGTCTTTATATCTGAGAGGTTGGACTACAGTCAAGGTATTTTCTTTGAAGCTCACTCAGAACAGTGCTGCTAGAATAATGACGTTGTAATTAACTTCTCAGATGTCTAAACTGGCTTCCAGTGTGTCAAATAATTGCTTTAAATATACTGCTTCTGTGTGACAAAATAATCTCTACACTCAAACTTCCAATAAATCACTTTTTTCAGAGGGTTAAACACAGAAAATGGAAATATAAATGCCAAGGGGGGATCCAGTAGAAAAAACGACTGATTCCACTGACCACTGGAGGCACTGTTGGAGCATTGTTTTGATTGGCGGGTCCTTGTCTTGTTTGTATGTCATGATCTCCTAGCACACACATAAAGATTCCACTGTGTTAACTTACATTTGTTATAATGGCCAGCAGGGGGCAACTACAACTGCAGCAACTGCGTTCTATAAGAGCCTATGAGAAAATGACCCAACTAAATAGTCCCATTAACACGAAAATAGTTGAGCACCAAAGCATACAGGCGACACATTGCTGCTATTTCATATCGTCCGACTGATTAACAGATGGTGGCAATTGTACATCAATAAACATTGCGACTTTCCAATAAAAGGAAAGAAAGAAGAGGACTGAGGAATAGCTAGTTAATTTTCTATTTCAATTTTTTAATTTTTCCCCCATTCTGGCTCACCATTTCAAACTTTTCTTGACATAATACCTTCAATTTTACTGAACAAAGAAACTCCTCTCCCAGTAATGTAACAGTTTTAATGATCTCAACTTTGTTTTTAAGAAACCATGTTGTTGCTTAGATTTTGGCGTGGCTGACGACGAGTCTTGGCTGCTGATGCAATGAAGAAGAAGCCAGTCAGAGGCGCGAATCAGAGTTGTAGCAAATTCAAAATGCTTAGCCATTTCAGTTGTAAACAACGGGGCGCCATAGTTGTTACATTCAAGGTTGAGCCAGCAATCCAATTGGATTTAATCTGCAGTTTGTAAAATCTGTCATCTCAACAGCAGAATTTGAAACTTGTCACTAGATGTTTGTTGCTGAAATGCACCTTGGGAGTTGTTAACTTCACATCCAGTGTTATGTAGGCTAAAACTGGCTCGCACTTTCCACTTTTGACATATATCTTCAGAAAATCTTACAATCACACTGACAACACTAATTTCTTTGAAAGTAAACAACATCTTAATCTTTTATGCTATTTTATTTTTGAAATAAATGTACTATAGAAACAGAGTTGCCCTGCCTGATAAACTGTGCACACGAGAGTGCTCCAGTGCAGCTAGCATTAGCATTTAGCATGAAGAAAGATGATTTTGCTCAGGTTAAAGTGTAATTTGCATATTAATTAATGTGTGCTTCACTACGGCTGACTGCCAAGTCATTAAGCTTCTTTTTTCAGCACTTTAAGGAAAGTAATTAATGAAATAAATGATCGAATTTGCTGCAGGGTTGTGTGTTGCACATTCTACTTCCTCCCAGTCTAATTGCTTGGACAACCTCCTCAGCAGCTA
Organism: Serranus cabrilla; assembly: GCA_903364295.1. Classification (NCBI taxonomy): domain Eukaryota; kingdom Metazoa; phylum Chordata; class Actinopteri; order Perciformes; family Serranidae; genus Serranus; species Serranus cabrilla. Next base: position 85,997 of record CAFUXE010001292.1, read on the forward strand.
ATTGTTCTACCTGATGGTAACTGATGCTAAATACAGATAGAGTGTGAGAGGCAGTGTCAGGTTGCACACACACAAGCATGCACACTCTAATACACACTACCATGCACCCTCTTATTCTGTCAGTAAGGGTATCTGATGTGGCACACAGACAGACAGCGCCCACACACACACACACACACCCAAACACACCTTCACTTTCAGTGTCCAGTTACAGCGGGTACAGATACGTTCACGGTGTTAAATATTTAAGACTGTAATATTAACGGCTAAGTGTTGTAATCGAGGAAACCGCTAAGAGGTCAAGTTCAGACTACAGGCTGCTCTGTGGTCATGTGCTGACCACCTTATAAAGCTTTCCCAGCTAGCACTGCTTTAAAGTGGACTCAAGTTCAATGTTTACTCAATGAGGACATAAGTTTCATGATCAAAGCGAGCCCCTGTGGGAAGTATAGATCTGGGAAGACACAGGTGGATGATGGGACGTGTTTCCAAGATCAAAGAAGGGATATAGGATTATTTCTGGCTCGATCAATCGTATCTGCTGTGTTGTTGCTCGCTTTGCTTTTTTAGAACCACAGTCCAGCTTCACTAGGCACATTTAGGAAGACTCCTTTAAATAAATTAAAGAAAAATAAGCCACTACTCCTGTTGGATGAAATGTTTTATGTCTCAACAGGACAGCAGCCATGTTTTCACATTTAAGATGCATTAGATAAAGGGTTCAGTTAAATATAACCACATGTATTTTAGATTGACCAGCAGGTCACCAAGTGGCATCCTCTGGATTTGAAAAATGAAGCCAGTTTGGAAGTCAGGAGACTTTGGATTAGTCAGGAGTTACGAGGAGTCAGACTCTGCCAAGATTTCAAGAACAGGAACCACCACACTTAGCTTCACAATAGCTCCTCTATATCCTTATTTTATGCTGTGTATGTATGTCACCTTTGCATCATTCCTGCAAGTTTTCTTGGGTAAATTTGTGAAAGCATATAAGGTGGTTAGCTTAGCATAAAGACTGGAAACTGTGTAAGAGCTAGATTAGCCTGGTTACAAAATCTCATGTACGGATCAACTGTGATCACATTGAACATGAGTAAGCATGTCACGTCTGATTAGTTGTGACAATTTAAATAAAGTTTATTCAAATAAGACTAACAAAAACAAGAGGAAACATATCGAGCTGGAACTTGAACATGCAGACAGTATATTGTTCTGCAGCAGAGTTCAATTTCAGATTACAGCAGTTAAGACTTCAGTTCAACTACCATATGTAAAATCCTCCTCCACTCTCACTGCAGCTTATAACGAACTTTTTGACCTCAGACATTAAGGAAATTGGACAGTGGGTCTGCTCAAACTGTAAGACAGTGCTAATTTCCTGCATTGTATCATAGATCATTCAGGTAATTCATCAGGTGTCTTGACCTCCATGAAAATGACAACGGAAATTGCAGAAATCCAGCCTGATTCTAAACTTAGTCAGGGGTGGCAGATTCAAATTAGGTTCAATCTGTACAGTGTATGGTTAGTTTGAAACAATGGAAAAGTCAAACTACCCCTTTTTTTAAAGGTGCTTTTTAGGCTTTTGTTTGTCTTTTTTGGGCAGAGTATGAAAGTAAAGTATGATATGCTGCAGAGGGCCCACAGCTAGAGTTGAATCGGAAACACGGATGAACACAAGCAGATGCAAATTCACATCAAGCCGCACAAATTAAGGCAAATTTATGACTCAACATTATCACAGTCACAAGATGGTAAAAAAAACTGGACAATGGAACTCCTGGTAGATTCTGCCAGAGTTCAATGCAAACACAGTCTGTGCTGCTAGCTAGCTAACTGCTACAGTCTGGACACCTGGACAGTTGGCACAGTAGCTATAAACAGAGTTTACCCTATTAGTCAAAAGGGTAAATTTGTGCGTATAAAGCAAAGTGTAAATTTCACATTCTATCTGAAAGCACCTAACTGGAGAAACTGTTTGTGGACTTTAACATCAAATAGCATCATGGAGACAAACAAGTAATGCTAGTAATTGTTTGGTAACTAGCTCATATGCCATTTCCAATTTAGCTGTTAGCCTTTCCATGCTAACATTGAAGAGCATGCTACACTAACAGGGAAGATGATGTAAATGCATGAATGGAAACATCTTCAACAGCTACGCAGGTCACGCCGACACACTGTGAATTAAAAAGCAAAGCATTCAGTCTGTATTTATATTCTTTAAACCACTGAAAGGCAGCCACTATAAATAGATTAGAATTGAAGTGTCACACCTACACATTATAATCATATGTACATACAGTGTATCCTGATTTACATTCATGTGTATTCACAGATATGTGCACACGTACATACACACATCTGACACACACATCAAAAATGTTCAGTACTTGTGAGGACCATGATGTTCTACGTGCCTTCCCTAGCTTTGGACCCACAGCTCGACATATCCATAGCTTAATATATACTAACTCACTCCAATTAACCTCAACCCAAGTCCTGACCTGAAAATAACCCCTTGGAGAAATGAGGACAGGCTAGATGCCCTCACCCTGAAGATCCAAATCTCAAATTGTTCCTCATGATAACACAAAGTCACACATAGGGTACATATGAGCACACACACACACACACACAGAGGCAGAGTGATTTCCCCCGCCGTCTGATCTGGTTCATGTCTTCCTGGAGAGGAACCAGAGATAATAGAGAAAGAGAGCGAATCGATTCTCGACGCTCCAGTTTCTTCCAGTTTCCTCCCACACCAACCTCACACACCTGTCAGAGCGGAGGTAGTTATCCCGTAAAAGCTACAGTGCACAAGAAAAAAAGTGGCTTCTTGAGAATCACTCAATCACTTTTTTCAAAAGTTGAAGTACCTCTCACAAAAATATTTTTTGTTTTAAGCAACTCAAAGTGAGTTTTCACTGTTGTAGTAATCCACTCGACCTAGACTTTCTGTGAAAAACAGATTTTCCAGTTTTGTGATATGTCTTAAAATTGTTACTACCAATTATTATGAGCAGGTATTATCAATAATCAGTTTTATTTCACAAAGATATTACAGTATAGTTTAGTAGTTAAAACATGCATGACGTCATTCATAATTACAACAGCCGCAAGAGGGCGGGAAGGACAGACTCACAAACATAAGTACGGGTCGATTTTTGCAGCTTGTACAAACAACCTATGGGGTCTTTTTTGAGGGGAGACCAGTCTGCCTGATAATATCTGATAAAATGCCAGCGATTTGTGTGGTCTAAGAGTCATGATTTGCTATCATTAGCATCCACGTTTGATTCATTAAGCTAGCCGATTCAGAGCATGCTAGATTTTTTAGCTTTAGAAGTCTGTAGAATACGTGCTAAAGCCAACTAGCTAGCTAGTAAGCTAGTTTTAGCATGCTGTTGCCATAGAGTCAATCAGGAGTGATGAGCGGAGGGCTACCTTGGCTGCAGGAGTAGCAGTGGCTAATTTGATAATACGTCCAACCTTCATTTTTAAAGATGCTTTTCAATAACATAAATAATGCATAGTTTATGTATTTGCTAGCTTGCAGTCTTCTTGGCAACACTGTCACATAGCTCGCTGTATGTTACATACAAAACAGGGCTCACTCATAAAAACACTGGTCCAAAACACTACCTCATCCAATGCACTGCTGATCTCGGATTTTTAAGGGCCAACTGTTTTTTTTTACAGGTAAGCAAGGAAAAAGAGATTCTTTTAGTACGTCCCAAAGCTTTGAGGCCCCACAGTCACTGTTTTTTAACTCCCCTGTCAGTAAAACCATTAGAGCATGCCAGAACCTTGATTGTGATTTTGGATGCTGATCTTAACTACCAGAAGCACATATCTAATATTTCCAAGACTGCCTTTTTATCATCTTGGAAATATTATATCTAAAGTTAGACGCTTCCTGTCACAGTCACATTCTGAAAAGCTGGTTCATGCAGTATTATTACTTCCAATAGACTGCACTTTTCTGCTGACAAAGTAAGTGTGAAATGAACTCCATCTTATTCAGACTGCTGCAGCCAGAGTATTGACTAAAACCAACTGGATCACTCTTTTTTAAATTCTGTCTTTGGCTCCCAGTAAAACAACTCAGCTCATTGAATACTAGTGCTGCACAATAACTCAGATTGCAATCACAATATGTACAAGTGCAGTATTCATTAAAGGTGAAATATGTGTTGAAATACTTTCTGAACTAAGTATTCCATGCTGCAAGATGTCCCGGCCTTAAATGAGTTGACGTAAGATTTATAGAGATCACACGACGGTCATTTTAATATATTTTGTCCAGTTCATTTCATTGTTTTGATTCCCTTATTTATTTCTAATAATTTATATCATCCTTATCATCTTTATCCCAATACAGTTTCATTGTAATACCTATTATCTTGTTTTTGCATGTAGTTGATTTAATCTTATTCATTTCTATGTACAGTATATAAAACCTTCTTGTAAGTTTTTGTCATGTTTGATGTCTGCCTTTTTGTTTTTAATCTTGAAGGACATTGAGTCTACAACTGTTATATGAAATGTTCTATATAAATAAACTAGACTTGACTACAAGTGGTTGAAACCTCTATCATTCAGTGCAAATGGGTCAGTAAGATGTAGGCTACAATTCAGGAGAGAATTTTTCACCCTGACAAAAGACAAACTACTGAGTGTAACTAGCACCAGATTTTTAGCAACAGTGACTTCAGTGTTAAACAGAAAAATGACCTTCCAAAATAAAATCAGGTCAAAGTCTTTCTTCTCCACAATGACTTTACTGTAGAGAAATGACTTCTCTTAGACTAGAGCTGTTATGTATTTAAAAATACTAAATCAATAGCACTTGTTTTGATGTGCTTTTGAACTTCATTTACTATATTTAGTTTTGGTTGTAGGTGTTTTGTGCCTGTAGTGTACAGAAGCCCTGAGAGGCAAGTGAGAAACAAAATCTCTTGATCTATTTAAATGTGATCGACATTGTTTTCTGTCCTGCATCTATGACTTAAAAATAAGTGGAATAATGTTTTGCCAGGATAATCTTTAATACCGTAAATCTAGTAGTAGTTATCATAACGTTACAGTAATGGTACATGCCTAGCACATACACAATAAATGCAACTTGTGTTTAGAGAGCATGGAAAAAAACTCACCTCGAAGTAAAATGTATGTTTTTAGTCTTTTACACTTTTTACTATTAAAACATCCTTTAAAAAATGAAAAACATTATTATTTTCCACCTGGATAAATACATACCTTTAAATTACAGATCTTATTATCCCAGGAAAACCTTTTTTCTTTTTTTTTTCTTTTTTTAAATCTGCTCTTATTTCATAAACACAGGAGAGGAAACAATTGAGATCTGGGTTAGGAAATCATCAACAGATTTTTTTTTTCTGTTTTGCCAGTCAGGGCTTCCATAGCAGATGTTACAGTTTGGTGCTCTTGTACATTAATAACTGAATTTTAAACAAGGGTTACACCAGATTTTTCCTTTTCATGTTAAATTACAATGTTTTGATTAGGCCACATCTTATTTAAAGCTTTTTTATTATTTTTATTTTTTTCCATTGTCTGCTATTTTATATTTTTCTGTACTGTCCCACAGAGCACAACCCAGGTGTCAGTGAAAACAAATTCAAATCCAGCTTTGTAATTTCTTCGATGGACCTGTGGCTGGTTTGAAAAACAAAGCTTTCTTTCTTCATTTTTCATATAATCTAAATCCTTGAAGATGTATGTTTTTTTTTTATAACGTTGAGTTGGCACTCAGAGGCCCCATACATAAAAACACAAATGCGTCTGCAACAATCAGAGTGCTGAAGAGAAACAAAGGGGGGTTCTGCAATCCGTTCACATGTGGCTCTATTCACTCCCATCACTTCCTGGATAAGCCTCCACACAGTTCACAGGCACGTTAAAAAGCTTACATTAAGCAGAGTAACAGTATAGAAAGATGCCTTACAGCTGTGGGGAATGAGGAGGCTTATCAGTCTAATCCATTTAGACCCTCAACACCCTGTACATCAAAACATATAGAGCCGTTTACAGCCACAGAACAGACGAAACATGAAAGAGACGCATTCTTCATGCAGTACATTTACACCCACTCGTACTTTTGTCTTCAAATAGTGCCGGAAAACAGGGAGAAGAGGAGCAGGATGAAGAGATGAATGGGAAACTGACAGGAAGGAAGGGGGGCACTGCGAGAGGAAAATTAGAGAAGGAGGTGAAGGAGAAGAGGAGAGAATGAAGCGCTCCATAGGTGTCAGTGTTGTTACTGGGGAAAGGCTTGTGGTGTTGCCCCATCTTGTGACTGAAGTCAGTTGTTACAGTTGATATTTTAGGTTTCAAATTGGTTCAAGGGCAGAATAATTAGTCTTATTTGCTGACTTTTCAGGACAAGCATGTAATGTTGGATAAGGAAGCCCTGAGAGGCAAGAAAAACTATTCTGATTATCCACTTTTTAAGTCTGATCTGAAATGTTTTCAATAACAAGAGGTTTACTATTTTTTCCATCAAACAGGTGGAGGAAAAAAGTAAGAATGGACACAAAGACATTGTTGTAATACTACGGCAACAAGACCTTGTGTTTGGAGTTCATGGAAAAGTTAAAAATCAACTGGAAGACATGAATGATTTGAGTTATATTTAGATCATGGGGTAGTGGTGCATTTCAGCCTCTTGTGGCCAAAATGAATATTACAACAACAAACAGTTACAGTAATGATCCTGACAAAACTTTTTCACGGGTGAAAAATAAGGAAATTTGAGAAGTTCCCTGCGACATTTTTTAAAACTAATATTACTTAAGAAAGTTAAGTCTTTTTAAAACCATTACTGTACTGTCATATTTATTGTGAAGAAGAGAGAGTTTAACCTGATTTTATTTTGAAAGGTCAGTAAAATGGTTCACATTTTTTCTCTCACTTGTGTGTCAGCATTCCCATAGATAGTAGTTATGAGTTAGGGGGATGTGAATTATTTGAACTATGAAATGCAAACAAACAGAGTCTGACTCATGAAAAACAAAGGCAGAGTCAATTATTTTAGTTGTCTTGATACCATTATGTAGAAATTTTATTCAATGATTGAGAGAATTTACAGTCAAAAATGTTTTTTTATTACAAAATCTCTCTGAAAAAAGATGAATGAATTTGCTTTCAGTCAAGGATTGATTTGTTTGGATGTTTAATTTGCTTAAAAATACAACCAGGCA
>CAFUXE010001292.1:104455-126816 GCA_903364295.1 Serranus cabrilla
ATATATATATATATATAATATAATATAATATAACATAAATACAGTATAATAAACAATAACAGAATATACCAACATATATAGTTTGAGCTCTAAAGTGCCATAAGAAGTGAATTCATCTTTCTGGGACTGAATTTGATACTTGACGACTGGAAAGCACGAAACAATACTTGTCAATAACTCTAGCTAAAATGGTAATGCGTTGACTAAGAGTGTCCCAGAGCAAAGCACAGCTTTCTTACTGTTGTTATTTTTGTTGACAGGCCCATTAAAGTACTTTTAAACAAACTCATGATATTAGTAGAACTGAAATATCTGAAGTCACAGGATTAAACGGAGTTTCCCTTCTGCTTCTTTCACAGCAGCAGAGGAAGTTTTGAAAAGCAGGAAGCAAAACTCGACACAGCATGGATGTAACTATAACTGCGGAGTGTCACAGTCTGCAGTTTTAACCACTGTGTTATAAACGTTATTAGGGCTCTGTTAGCCATGTAAGTATACAGGTATAAGTCTACAAGCAGTAAATAAAACTTTTGACAGCAGCCATAGTGGAACTGTGAGTCTGCGCTGAATGTAACGGTACAGCTGCCATAATAATCGGAAGGAGCGGCGTCAATTTTGTAAAAACAAAACATAAAACTGTTTTTTATGACTCACCAATGAACGCAGACGCAGACGGCAACGAAACCCGGAGCTTTGGGCGAAACTTTCGGCATTTATGCTACATGAAGAGACCTAAAAACAGGGTAAAAATATCTGCTTTTTTTAGTTTGTCGGCAAAGTCTGGTTAAAGGAAACGCTGCGCTTCTACTCATGAATGTTGTCAAGTTCGCCGCCGCCGGCAAACAGGGGCACTTCCGGCTTTTTTCTTCAAAATAAAGCACATACAACAGCTCTATTGTAGTGTTTGGGTTTCAATTATGTAACAGATGGAACTGAAGTGTTCAAGGAAATGAACGTTGTAGTTGCTGAATGTTCAGTTGATAATAACAAATAATAAAATAAATAATAATTATGAATATTTCCATTTAAGATATCTGGCTACTGGAAGACACTTAACGTGAACTGATTGTTTCAGTTTTAAGTTTATTTATTTCAATTTACTTTCATGGTTCTTATTGCTATATATCACCAGAAGTGTTGCTATGCTGTAATTTCTAACTTGACGACTGCTGCACTGGTGCAGTTCCTAATAGTGACCACGGGAGGGCAGTAAACATTCGCTATTCCACATATTGTATAATGTGAAAAGCGCCAGTTCCACTTTGAGCAGTGCAAACATCAAAGTGTGAACTCCAGACAAGAAAACTGTTAAAACAACTCTTTAAAAATTAAACATATGCTGATGTTACTCTTGATCTATGTATAATTTGTCTTGATCGTTTACTCCCCCCACTGCAACTTTAATTTCTGTTTTATTTACACTCTTTTATTTGTGCTTTTTCTGTTAGTTGTACTTGATTGGCATGAGTACTTGTCATCATAAAATTACCAGTACTTTTTCCCCCTGTAAAATGTAGAAAAAGAACAGTTTTTGGCCTCTGGTTATAGCTTGACCCTCTCCTGTGAAGCATCTGTAATTATACTACAGACAGTACTTTGGGGTAGTTTACAAGCATTACAAACATGTGCCTGTTGTCTTTGACCGGGTTACTTGGCTGAAACTACCTGTTGTACTTGTTACTCTGAAATTATAACATTTTAGCTGTAGGCTATTTGTCTGCTACACTCATAGTTATTTTGGTCTATAATTTTAACCCTTATTTTTAGTGTTCTCTTTATCATTAGCACTTACATGCTTTTAGGCTAAAATGCGCATACTATATGATGAAGTTTAAGCTCTTCATATTACTATTACATGATCTTGCTCAATTTGAGGGATGGGAAGATAGGGAACTAGTTTCTGTCTTGTTGTGACACGATAATTCCAGTGTTCAAAACACGTTACTGTGTTGAAAAGAGGCTTTGCTCATTTTATAGAAGATCAGATGTTTTTTAATTGTTACTTGTGGCACTTTTGGTTCAGCCATCTCTCATCATAAAAACCCACCCAATGTTTTATTGTTGTGGCGATAATAATGAAGAAAACAAGCTGCACTGAACTGACCAATGAGGATGAGAGAAGCTGTAGATTGACGTCAGATCTGCCCAATAGGATCGCAGGGGGTAAAGTGTTTATACCAGCCCCCTTCCCCGTACAAGGCGACTGTTTTGGTGAGTTAAGGAAAGTTCATTGAAATCATTTATGGGTTTAAAAGCGTAGACTTTGAAAAGTAAATATATCAATTGAATGGGGTTTCCCTGAACTTGACCCACGAGTAATTATTTGAAACTGACATCGTTTAATTTTTGCTTTAAACGCAGTTTCGCTGCCGTCTCCGTAAAGCTTCATTGTTGACGTTAGCGTTAGTTGTTTTGTTGTAACTGCATTTGCGCAATAGAATGGCTCGTCCATTTTTATGTAGTTAAACATATGTTTCGCACCCGACGCTCTTGAACGTCGTTTGTGTCATTTAAAATATAAACGCAGAAAAAACACAGACGCTTTTTCTCGTTTTCGTCGACGGAACGTCAGTGTTTCAACGGCACTTTGTTTCGTGACAACAAATAACACTGCTTCCTCTGAAGTTTATCGTCGTGTAAAAACGTTGACAGCCGTTACATTTAGTAACAGTCGGCCATGCCATCACAGTCAGCGTGTTCTCTGTGGGTAATGTCGTGCTTTTTACTTATTTTAAACTACTTTCTTCAAATGTATTATCGCTGCCCTTCTCTGTATTGAATGAATGGGCTTCATATGCGCATGCGTGCAGGATCTCAAAGTTTATAAACAAGAGTGAGTCACATGACGAGAATATTGTGAAATAGATAAGACTGATGCTCTTTTCATGTTTACATGATTGAATCGAGATATTCTAATGTGTTGTATACTGTTATATCAATTACACAGTGAGCTGTTCTATAGACTGGCACTTTGAGAGTGCGTCTAAACTTAGGTTTGAATTAGGTAACCAGCCCAGTGTTACCCTATGTCACCCCGTGTCTCCTTATGTCACCTCCCCCATTTATAGCCTATACATTACAGCTCGGTAGAGGATAGAGTTTCTCTGTCTGTATGTGTTAGTGGGTGCTTGACCCATGGGAGTCTGGTATATGGCTAATGCTGCTGCAGACGCCAGTGTCATTGAGCTTAGTGCTACCTGTAGGTTATATTTTCTGCCTCCAAAACATTTCCTATATCCTGTAATTTGAATATTTAGGTTTAAAAAATTCTAATGCTAATAAAGAGAGACTCGTTGGCTATCGAGTATACAGATATAGAAGTGTCTGCATATTTCAGTGACAGTGGACATCATGGTGTGGGAGGTGGTGACCCCAGCTGTGCTCTCCAGTGACCCCAAGCATCAGAATGTGCGGCATGCTGAGACTGACGCTGAACACACAGGTAACTACAGAGCAGCAGCCTGCAGAGTTAACATGCATCTGTACTGACATACGGCTCCTAAAGTGGTTGTTTGCAACAAATAATCTAATTCTTCTTCAAAATGTAATATAATTTGTACTTAACTGTACTGAAACTGTAGAAAATCCCAATAACGTATGTCCTGACTTGTATTTTTATAGCATCTTTACAGATATTGTAATGCTGTTAAGGATTATGTAATAACTTTTAAATGTGTGTCTCTTTCTCTGAAATGTAAAGTATACAACATTTATAATACTGGTACTGTCATGTTAGCCTGCTGAAAACATTTGACCCTAATTTCTGACTGTAATTTGACATTGACAGATGCATTAAACTTCAATCTGTATCAATGGAAAATGAATAAAGCCATAGCCATGCAGATTGCTCGTGCAATCCATTAGACAGAGTCAGTTTTCAAATAGATACCATCACAATCATTCTCCATAAAATGTTCTTTTTCATCTGATTTAAAACTTAAGTGATTGACGTTGATCCTTTGAATTTCCTTTCCTTTCAAACGAAGGAAAGAGTTAACCTTAATACTTCAGTACATTCAAACAGAGATTAAAGCAAGAATAGATTTGTGAGGCTGTACAGTTCTCAGAGGGGAAAAGTTTACACTGTATTGAATTAAGGATTATATTCATTTAAAACAGCTCTGAGCATGGGGCCTGAGAACTCCAAGAAGAAACTTTTCTACTTTTCGTAGTAGCCCCTCCATGCAGCCGCTGCTTTAACTGAAGTATTATTTATAGGTACTTTCTACACCCCAGGGATTATTTTCTCATAAGGCAAAGTTTTCAAAGTAATACAGTATGGCATTATCTGAACAACTACTATTACAGTATCAGTCAGGCAATTTTATTACATTTTTGAAAAATTCAGTGGAAATTTAAATGTTTTCGGTGTTTTTAGACCTTCGTCTTGAGTCTGATCTTTCCCTATAACTACTACTACTAGTAATTAATAAGATGTGATTAATTACTAATGATAATATTAATAATAGGAAGACTTGGCTGATGTTGGTGATTCTGAATACCCTGTTTCATTTGATTTGTATAAGCTTTAGAAATGTGTTTTTGTCATTTGTTTATCACATGTTTCACTCGCCTGTTGTTTGTCTGGTCTCAGCTTCAGTGGTGATGATGGACACAGATGGAGACCAATCACATGAGCTGCTGTGCTGCGAGGAACGCCTCCCCTCCTCGCCCGGCTTCCCCACCAGTGACAGCTACATGGAATACGGTACAAGCAGCAGCAGCTTTATCCCTGCAGATGGATTATTAGCCTCAGTTTTTTTGGGTTTTTTTTTGTTCATTTCTGCAGCCAGATTTTCACCAAGTGTTTGTTTTCTCCGCCCAGATGACCTGCCAGACCTGCAGGAGGTTCAGGAGGAGGCCGAGCCAACAGCACCTCCTGTGTACCAGGTGGATGTGGGTGTGTCGCACCAGGAGCGCCGTGCACACACACAGCCTCCTGACACACACTGGCTGACACAGCTGGCTCATATAGCCACCGGACCTCAGAGCCCTCTGCTGCAGGAGTCTCCCAGCAGCAGGTCAGTGGGCTTCACACTAAAACAAGAGTACCATTCAAACGTTTGAAGCCATTGAAAACCATACAAGTCAGAGCCTGCACAGCCTCCATGCCATGTCTCCTGTGCCTGTCATTTCCAGCTCCTCCTCTGTGTGCCTCATGAGCAGCAGCAGTGATCTACATTCCTACGCCCGGCCTCCTCCCCTTCACCCCAGCAGCACCCAGTCGTCCCACAGAGGTCATGGCAGGGAGCGTCGGCGCAGCAGGGTACAGCTCATGTTTACCTGCTTCCTCTCTTTGCTTTACCGTCACTCACTGTCAGTAATGTTCTGGCTTCTAAAACTGCCTCGACTTACCTGCAGCCACAGAGATCTGTGTGTGTGTGTGTGTGTGCTGGTCATTAATGAGCTGCTGCTCTGTTTGTGCAACACATTTCCTGGCTGTTTGGCAGCCGTTTCTTCCTGAGTCGTGCCTGACGATGCCGCCTCATGTTTCCACAGAAGAGCAGTGAATGTGGTTCAGCCGTGTCCACCAGATCCTCTCTGTCTGATGATGAAGACATGGGCTGGAGCTTCTCCTGTCCTCCCACCGCCTGGCACTGCTTCCTCAAAGGTACACACACACACAAACACACATCATTTTGTTGCTACCTTTACGCGTGGGATTTTGTTTGAGGCTATTGTTTTTATCTCAGAGCAGCTCTTTTCTGTCTTCAGGCACTCGTCTGCGTTTCCACAGCGGCTCCAACATGGCGTGGCAGGACGTGGAGGACCTGGACCCTGCTGATGAAGACTCTGGTGATGAGGAACAATCCAGATCTCTCAAGGTGCATAATGCAAAAAGTTCACCGTGTGCCTTTTTACTCACTGTGGCCTTGTTTTTCACTGTGATATAGAACTCCTGCAGCTCTGTGGAATCAGCACAATCATTACTACAAGTGGGAACAACTTATACATGTCTTTTGTACAGAATATCACAGTTATGACATGATAAATCATAAAAAAAATGAATATTGGTTAAAAACTCTCTCCACATGCCATACATATTGAACTATTTGCATTTTTACAACCTCTGCTTAGTACCTGTCCTCTCCTCTCAGCTCTGTGTAAACAGACAGCAGTTCTGTTGGATTCCAGAGAATATTTGTTAAGTGACAGAATCAGTCATGGCTTCACAGTGTTGCTGAGGAGTCCAGAATGTAATGTTTATAACAGAATCTAGTTATTTCAAACGAGACATGGAGAATAAACAAACAAGAATTTTAGGCTTTGATTCTAACGTAAACTTTCATAACCTCAGATCTTTTCAAGACAATCAGAAAGTTCAGTTACAGTTTATTTCTACGATAAAAGGTGATCTTACAAATAAACACACGTGGGGTTCAGAGGGTTAAATGCATCATGTCAGTTTAGTTTATTTGCAGAAAAGGAGCCATCATAATAAAGTCACTGTACAGAATGAGTAAAAGCAGGGTTTTTTTTTGCAGAGTTACGGCTCGGAGGGTCTACAGCTGGTGGAGCATTCAGAGGCGGTGTCCTCCGGCCAGGCTGTCCTACAGCTGACCTTTGACCCTGGAGCATTCGGACATGCTGCCATGACCGCCCGCTGCCAACTCGATCACCCGTTCTACGTCAAAAAAAAAGGTAGGAAGGACGACCGGAAGACATGACGAATGTTAAAAACACCATGTTGACTTCTTCCGTCTCACATCTGTTAGGGTGGTCGTCTTTTCACCCGAGCTTGACCGTGGTGCATTATGGGATACCGTGCTATGAGATGGAGGTGGGAGATTTGTGCCTTCCTCCAGGACACAGAGATGCCAAACACACCGACGACTCGCTGGTCTTTGACACATTCAAGAGGTAAAACAGGAACCTTTCCTCTGCTTTATAGCAGCATACTGTAGTGTGTGTGTGTGTGTGTGTGTGACACCTGTTGCTCTACATGTGTCCTCAGTTATGATTTCACTCCTCTGGACTCCTCTGCGGTTTACGTGTTGAGCAGCATGGCCAGACGGCGGCGTGCCTCACAGTCCAGTGGGGGAGCCGTTTCTCCAGACAGAGACACATTACAAGGTGCTGAACTTCATTTCTCCTGCTTTAAAGATACTCACTGTGATAAAAGGCAGGAACTTTAAAGGGATGGATTGGATTTTTAAAGTAGGGTTCTATGAGGTACTTACCCACAGTCAGTGTATCACCTGCAGTAGATGGTAATCTGCACGTTCCAGACAGGACATGAATCAGTGGATTTCTGCAGACGGACTGTCACAAAAATTATTTTAACCGCCTATAAATGTCATACAATATATACCATTTGTTTCCTGCCTGGAGTGCGCATCTGGTTCTCCAAACTGGGAATGTGCAGAACATCATCCACAGCTGGTAATACACTGACTGTGTTTCCGTTATGTAGAATCAAATTTTGAAGCGGACTCTTAAAATGTGTTTTTAAAGAAAATCAACAGGTTTAGAGTGAATAAACAAATCTGCAGGCTTTAGCTGTAGGCTAATCCTTCACCAGACAGTAGAAGAAGAAGAGATTATGCAAGAAAGAAAACAGTAGAAGAAGAGATTGCACAAGAGAGAAAAAACAACAACAAAAAGGAGGTTGACATCAATCAGACAACTGATACTTATAGTTTTAGTATAGTAGAGTATTATGAGTGGAAAAATCTGATCAGTCGTACGAGTTAAATTTTCACTACTTAGTTCATTGATTGAGAAATGTATTGATGGAAACACAACTACAGACGGTAGGTAAGAAACCTTATAGTCAAAAATCCAAACATCCCTTCAGAAAGAACAAAATCCATGAACCAGAACACTCCAGCAACACAGAGAAAGCAATTCACAAAAGAAAAAAAACAAGCCTGTCAAATATTGATCTGCTTGAAACCTGCAGGCTCCCACAGTCCTGGCCCCGCCCACTCTCCTCACCACAAGCCAACCAAAAGCCAGCAAGCCAGCGCAGCAGGAAGTAATAATGCCCCAGCCAACAAGTGCAAGCGGCCAATGAACGCCTTCATGCTGTTTGCCAAGAAGTTCAGGGTGGAGTACACACAGATGTACCCAGGCAAAGACAACAGGTAGGAGTGCGCTGGTCCGTGTGTGTGTGCGCTGTGAAGCTGTGGTGTGTTTCAGTGTCGAAAATATTGTGTTTTGTGTGTGTGTTTCAGAGCGATCAGCGTGCTCCTCGGGGAGCGGTGGAAGAAAATGCGAAGTGAGGAGCGACGGACGTTCACCGTACAGGCCAAAGCGCTCGCAGACGAACAGAAAAGACTCAACCCAGACTGCTGGAAACGCAAACGAACCAACTCTGTAAGGACACAGACACACACACACACACACACACACACACGTCCTCAGGAGAAGAAGACAGAGAGCTACGTGTATCCTAACACAAAGCTTCTGTATTAGATTTGATCTCCTGTCGTGAGGGTTTGATTCAGACATTTTGAGCTGCTCTTAAAGTGTCACTTCCCTCTCTGTTGCTTTTTAAAAAGGTGCTTAATGCAACATTTAAAATCAATCATTATCTGTTCACAATAATTAGATTTGAATGCTGCAGAGCGCCGTAGCAACTCCCTCCAGAGAGGACATTTCTTTTCCAAATTCAATTTCTGAGCAGGTGAACTGGGTTTTATTATAGTGACTGGAGTTCATCTCCACAAGTGGTTTTACAGGAATGTGACAGTAAATAAAAAGAGAATCTCATCAGATTCTC
This sequence comes from Serranus cabrilla, assembly GCA_903364295.1. Classification (NCBI taxonomy): domain Eukaryota; kingdom Metazoa; phylum Chordata; class Actinopteri; order Perciformes; family Serranidae; genus Serranus; species Serranus cabrilla. Next base: position 113,181 of record CAFUXE010001292.1, read on the forward strand.
CTCATGTGCTTGAAACAGGTGGAAGTTGTGGTGCTGTAGCATTTAAGGTAAAGTAGAGTATGTAGCTATTTTCCCAAAATTATATATTATATATAAAGAAATATATTAAGTATTTTCTCGCCTGTATTACTTGTATTTGCACTCAGTGTATTGCACAAGACTACACATATTAACTTTGCTTTAATGTAATTTATCATGTAATATTTAGTTATTAACAAATGTACACCATAAATTCTCAAATACTGGCCTTAAGTTAAGAGAAACAAAGCCCTTTATTACCATTTATAACTTTGTTTTAAATTTTTCTAATGTCCAGTGGTTCAGGGGGCAACATCACTCAAAGTGCTTTATTTTGAAAATGGAGATTAGCATTGACTTCCCCGACAGTTTGTTGGGAAAGTAAAATAAAAAATACACTGTCCGGGATTGGATTCATTTAGCTGAATTGTAGTATATAAACTAGCAAAAGCATTTTCCCTCAGGCCTTTATTTGTTTTATGGCTTCTATTTGAGAATTTACGGTAATTTTCACATATTGTCACAAAGGATATAAACTCACATGGGTATGTTACAGAAAACCGCCATTATAGCAGAAACAACAAGGACACAAACAGCCAATATGCCTCGATTCCAACATCTTTCTGTGCCATAATAACATCTCCTAGCTGTGATTATCAAAATATCTTTGTGTTTCACTCAATGTATTTCACTGGCTTTCACAAATAGCCAAATGGAAATATTTTTTTCAATATTTTACATATTCCCTGATATAATCATACACCGGAAATAAAAGAAGTCTATTTTTAATGCGTTTTGATGGCTTTACTTTGTGTCAAAAATAGGAAGAAAAAAATCAAACATTTTCCAGCCTGTGTCAGGCCGGTGGTGTGCACACTGATAACTTGAAATGTTTTGGGGCAGAATAAGAAGAGAAAAAAAAACACGAGAAGTTGTTTTTAATTTGGATATTATGGCCTGTGGACTCTCTCGTAGTAGCACCTTTGGCTCAGATGATGGAGGCAAATGTTTGCTTATTGATCCTTGTGTAGTTTGAAGAAAAAACTCAAGGAACAGAAAAAAATCTATAAAACAGATGGAAAAGAAATTTGAAGTTGTGGGTTTGTTCTGGTGGGTGAAAAGTTTCTCCAAAGACACCAAAGTGTAAAACTCCCCCATGATCGAAAGAGGCATGACAGAAACATTACACAGCTAAAACATAACACCTTATGTTCAGAGCGCATGGAGAAATGTACATGGACGCCGATTCCAAAAAAGAATCACCAAATTTTCTTTTTTCTCTCCACACTTCATCAGTTTTTGAGCGTTGAACTTTGTATGAGACCCCGGCTTAAAAACACTGTTGCTTAAAAGAAAGCCTACGTTATCATGGCTGTTTTTTTTAGATCTATTTTGTACTTGAAGCAGACATTTAGCAAAGTGAAACACCTGTCAGACAGATATTGATCATCTCTGTAATGTGATATTATCACAAGTACTGATTGCATGTAAACACAACCACTGCAAACATTATGTGAAAGCTGACAGACGTGTGAGGCTTTAGAGAGTGAAGGATGATGGGATGTACGTGGTGTTTAAGTGACATTTTTACAGAAATAGTAAAAAAAATAAGAATTATTCCTAGGGTGGGCACTCATATTCTCACTGCATAACGAGGTTTATTGTTAATGCACTATATACACTTTATCTTATGAGACTGCTACAGTATAATGTGTCATGGAAATATTAATATGATCATATAGAAATATATATTTTTGGTTTTTGACTTAATCTTTGTTAACCTTTCATGGTTGTGCATTGATGATTTAACTTCTGTTTGTCTTTACTATCATGTCATGTACAGGTTGATCAGGGGAGACAATGCAATACAGTGTATTATAATATGAATAAAGCATGGTAAATCTGCCTGTTCTGGGTTTTTATGTGCTCAACAAAATGAATTGGGATGAGTTTGGGTCTAAACAAGAAGTTTATTTTTTCCCCTCCCGAAAAAAGAGACAAATCATAAACAAGGTTGGAAACAAATCTTAAATGTTGCTGCTTCAACCTGTTGCTATATACAGACTGCACCAGTGTGCGGCAGGTAGAGACATTAAGCTGCTACTGTAATCATAAAGATAAAAAGAGAGACATTCCATTAAAACTATAAACATGATCAATATGTCCAGGCTAAAATTATCAAATAGAATCCACACAGTTATACTGTATATGTGTAAATGACTAGAAAATCACTTTTTTTTTTATAGTAAAATAGAAAATATATAGAGGTACAGTATAAACATACAGTAATTTGGCCTTTTGATGTATCCAGGGATATTTACACAGAAAGAGTTGAGACATTTTACACTTAGATCTGGTTTGAATCACCGTCTGGCTCAGTTTTTCCGTAGCCTCTTAAGATTTGAGCCATTTTGCCGCACAAACAAACAGCACAGAGTGAACACAGAACCGCCACAGATAGAAGCTGCAGCGTCGTTTGAAAGTGATTCAGAGGTTCATTGATCGTGTCAGACGCGACGGAGACATTTGGACTCCTAAAGTGAGAACAGTCATATCTAGTGGCACGGGGATGCAGAGGACGTTCAGATTGTGCAGTCTGAGGGTTAACACGACAGCTCTCTGTCGTTCTCTCCACTACGGCTGCGGTCAAGTAGTCTGTTTTGCTTTAGGAGGTTCCTGACTCAGCAGTTTAATTATCTAAACGCTTTGCAAAGGTGCTTTAATGCTTCCTTTCTTGTCTCCTTTAGCACTGAGTCTTCCTTTACCAAAAGAAAGGAAATAATGCTGTCCTGAAGCTGCGGTAGCATTTAAAGTGATGCATCATGGGCCATTAAGGGAAAAAAATGATCAAAAACGTATTACCTTTCTTTCGTAAAATGATCATTTCACGCTAACTAGGATTCGTCTCATTTAATATGAATGGACGGTAGCATGAGCAAACAGTTTTAATGTAACAACCGTTTGGTTTCACTTTTGTGCAGTGGTGGAAGAAGTATTCAGATCTCTTACTTAAGTAAAAGTACTAATACCACACTGCAGAATTACTCCACTACAAGTAAACTCCTGCATTCAAAACTTACTTAGATAAAAGTAAAGAAATATCAGCATCCAAATTTACTTAAAGTATAAAAAGTAAAAGTATTCGTTATGCAGAATGGACTCACTCAGATTATTAATATTGACGCCTTTATGTCAGCAGCATTTTAATTTTTTCAAGGTTGAGCTCATTTTAACAACTTAATATCTTTTTATGTGGTTTAATTTATAATCAGACATATTCATTTAAAATCGTCTGTGTCTTTTATGTTAAATCTCAACCTGAAAAGTAACTAAAGCTGGCAGCTAAATGTAGTGGAATAAAATGTAGTGTAGTAGAAGTTACATATGTGGAAATACTCAAGGACTGTTTTGAGATACTTGTAATTTACTTGAGTAAATGTACTTAGTTACACTGCACCACTGCTTTTGTGACTGGAAGCTTATATTCCTTTTTATTTCCATTGTATCCGTGATGATGAAGTCCTAATTTCTACAGGATTGTCCGCGCTTATAGCCTGTATGAAACAACGCGATGAAACACACAGAGCAAAATGCACTTTTTGTAGTCCAACTTCAGAACATTGTAGTTTTAACACGGCAGATCGAGTTCAATAACATTTTGACGATAACACACTGTTGCATAATTTCGTAGCTTATGTTTTACGTTTTTCTTGAGGTCCAGGAAAGGTGGAGAGGAAAGACAAAGTCCTTTCTTTGACTATTTAACCGCAGCCTGACAGTCTGTAACGATGTGAACTCTGTCTCAGGTGAATGTTGTTCTGGTTTTCTTAGAGCTGATTATGAAAACATGTTGCCGTTTGAATCCATTGTTAACTGACATGAACGTCTCACAGCCGCCTGTCATGCTTACAGGGACCGTACTCGACGTGTTTCCTCTCCTCTCCCACGTTTACATACAAAAGTAACGAGCGCAACAAGACTTTAAGAAAATAGAAAAAGAAATGACGGATAATTATTTTGGCATATTAGTCACACAGCTGTTGTATCAAAACAGGTGTAAAGTACAATAACATGAATTACAAAAGGCACGGGGTGCCACAGACCACGGAGCCAGTGGCAACAAGACGAACAGAGAAACTCAACAGCAGTTAATACCAGCAGTCAATTCAGAGTCACTAGTGAGGCCTTCAGAGATTTTGGTTATTCAAAAAATATTACCGTAATAAGGATAAGTGGTAGTTTGAGCCCCAAAATCTGCTGGTTAATGCAGTGCATAAAATACAGAGGAAAACACAAGCTAAGGAGAATCCTGCATCATTTCCCTTTTTCAACATTGAAGTCATCCTGATATTTCTCTTTCAATTGTTTCTAAATTGTATTTTTTGTTTTTTGCCTGTTTGCCAATTTAAATGTGTAATCATATTTATTACTGTCTTCCAGGAGACAGAGTGATGAAAAAAAGGCAAAGTGATCACTAATCATAACAATAAATGTTACTGAAAGATTAAAACTTCTGAATTTAAGGTAGGTCTGTTATTGGAATTAGCCAGCTCCTTTTACCATTAAGAAATATAACTTCAATTGAAGTACTGAGAAGTGTTTCAGGAGAAATTTTTTAATGTAAACTTCACTAAGTTTTTAATGAAACAGCTTTTTGTTGGAGCTCTGTTGGAAAGGCAGTGAAGTTTTTTTGGCACCGCTTTCTAACAGTGAACCTTATATAAAGGATTCCTGAATTGTAACCAATGGCTTTATTAATGGTTAAATTTCACTCAGTAATGTGGTTTTAAATCACTGATCTATGAGGTATTAGTAAATCATTTATTAAAAGTGGTATCTCATGTTTGCAACCAACTGAATACCCTCACCGCTCCCTTTCCAAGCATGTGGGTGAACCTATGGTGGTAACATAAAAATCCAAAAATCCCTCTTTAGAGCCGGTGTTTACTTTGTCCAGTCTGGGCTGCTGTAAAAACATGGCAGTGCAACACGGGGGAATCCGTCAAAAAAGATTTTTTCCCATATGTAGATATGGCAGGCTCATTCTAAGACATAATTCTTAGTTTCAGGTAACTGGAAACTAATGAAAACATGATTATGGATGTTTTATTCCATGTCTGCCAATAGATCCTCCTGAATCCTGCACACTGCCCCTTTAACCATTAATAACACCATTAGTTAACTAAAACAAATCCTTTATACCTGGTGCACTATTAGAAATTGGTCCCTTTTCTCTGTATAAGGAGTTACATCATGGCCAGTTGGTCCCTTTATCTGACACGAGTGTTAACATCAGAATGAGCTGAGTCTGCTGGATTCTGCAGCTGACTCTGCTGTGCAGGCAAACACTGACAGCACGAGAACTAAATGTTGTCACTTTTAATGACCTGCCTGAAGCACAGACACATCCTCTCATTCCGTGTCAGGCCAAACCTCAGCCACCTACACTCGGTCTGTACTGGTGTGTGTGTTTGTGTGTGTGTCTACATGAGTGACTCCAGGCTCTCGGCGATGTTGGTCTGTCCCAGCGGTACGGATCCGTTGGTTTCTGGACTCTGCAGGGCTCTCTGGTCCTCCTGGCTGCTCACCAGACTCAGCACAGCTCGGTACAGATACTGGTACTGCTCCTGTGTGGGAAAAACACGTATTCAAGACTGAACCAGATTTCATTTTAAAGGGCTAGTGTGGACTTTTTGAAGTGGGGTTGTATGAGGTACTTACCCACAGTCACTAGCCGTGTTTCAATTAAAATCAATGTGAATTTGAAGCAAAATTTTGGACATTTCCATGAGCTGGTTTAGAGCAACTAAACAAATAGAATAGCCTTTATTTTATTTTTATTTTTTTCTGAGGAAGAAAAAAAAGATCATATAACCATACTTAAAAAAAGAAAATCCCTTTAAAAATACCCCTTACCAGCTACTAAGGTTGCTTACCGCATTGTCATTATACCATTCATACTGTGGTGACAGAGAGAAAGGAGAACTTTGTGTGTGTACTTGTGTTTGTCTTTACTATCAGCTGCATTACTACTTACTATATCATTAAAAACTCCAGGTCTCATGAGGTTGGTCATCCGTGCCACCTGGTAAACATCTACTGCTCCCTCCTCCTCCAGCTGACTGGACAGAGTGGTGAGGGCACAGAACAGCCCTGATGTAGCACCTCCCAACCTACACACACACACACACACAGATTTACCCTCACAAAGAATGAACAGAAGAATTATTGCCATACTTACTGAAATAATGTACTCACGGATCATACACGACTGTGGGACAGTCTGAATGTCTGCTGTGCTCTCTGACTGTGCTGACCAGATCGAAACTGTTCCTGATGGGACTGTCTGGGTTTGGCCAGCAGGGGGCGCTGTACTGACGCACCTCAAACTCGTAATTGTTCTACAGCGAGGCGGAGAGTAACAGAGAGCAGTGAGATGTGAAAGACAGAAAGCAGCATTGTCTCAAATGATTTCCTGTCTGTGTGTGTATTACCTGTGGGGAGTGCATTGTAAAGTCCTGCACCAAAAGTCTCTCATCATTGGACAGACACACATGCTCCTCCCCCAAATATGACACAGTGAAACCCTCAAAGCTCATTGGCTGGTCTTTGCTGGGCCAGTAAACAGAAGACTCTCCCTCTTCACTCTGACATAAACAGGAAAACATGACAAGAGTTTGTGTTTGAATACAATTATTTCACTTCAAGTGCTGCACAGAATATGTGTGTGTGTGTGTGTTTATACCTGACAGTGTGTGTCTGGCAGACGGACAACAGTGTGTGTGCCGTGTTCCCAGATCATTCTCCAGAAATCTGCCACGGTGCTGCTCAGAGGACTCTGGCTCACGATGAACTCCTTACTGTGGTGATGTCCCTGTGAAAACACCAGCAGCCTCAGACCATCAGCAAATGTTTCACTGATGTCTTATAAACAGCAGAAGTGCCCTTTACTAAAACAACACGTTTCCCAGTTGTCTCACCATAACGTAGGAGGCGTTGATGTATCCTGTGGCGTTTGTCTCTGAAGCGGTCAGACACACTCTGGATCTTTCCACTGTAGAAAAACACAAATACACACAAAGAGTCAGGAGCCTGTTTTCACTGTACAGGTTAGCAAACCAGTCACAGCAGCAGTCAGATGTACCCCAATCTAAAACAAACATATTTTCACTAAATGTAATAAATAGGCCAAACAAAAGAGAAACATTCTGAAAGAAAATATGCTTACTGCTTATATTACTATTGAATATTAAGACAAAAAAGATCAGGGGTGTTTATAACAGATAAAGAATGATCATGAAATAGTAATAAAAATAAGGGAAATATATTAAGAAGCTGTATGTTTGATTTTGCAGGAGGGTCTCTGCCAGAGGCTGCTGTTATTTGGGAGTCGTTGGCATGGCAAAGTGAGGACCCCTGTCCTAATAACAATCTTAGCCTGTTAGTGTCAAAAACAAGCACTTTTATTGAAGTGCATCATGTGGTTACATTTTAGCTTGTTTTCCTGCTGTTCTCTTTGTCAATGCTGGAGCAAATAAATAAGATAGCTGTCCCTTTTAGCCACTTCGACACAAAAACATAAAAAAAAGTCCAATTTGAAAAATATAGAAAAATCCCCTTTAAAGGTGTGTTCATGTGTCATTTTTGTACAGGCTGCTCACCGGGCATCAGAGCTCTGGCTCTGTTCCTCTCAGCATTGCCGTCTCTCAAGGCGGTGCTGTAGTCTGCGTGCTTCGCCTGACGCTGACTGATCAACTGAAACACAACATAAAGAGTTGTTCTTTTCCAACATTCAGTGTGAACCCTTGCATGATAAAAACAGGAACAAAAACCAAACCATCAGAGTGTCTAAAATGTAAAGGCCAAAATCTATGCATAAAAGTTTCTAAAATGACTCCATGCTATACCTTAAACTGTTTGTCCATGCGCGTCCTGCCTGACGCACCAGGGGTCAGGAGATCTGACACATAAGTGTGGAGGAGGTCAGAGGTCACCAAGGTGCCCCGGCTCAGGATGGCCTCCACCAGAGTGTCGTGGATGAACACGTACTGCTCCTACAGGAGACAGAGAGGCAGTGTGTTCTCAGTCAGCACTGACTGGATGGACAGCACCACTGAGAGTGTGTGTGTGTCAGCTCTCTTACCTCAGTCTGAACCAGGAAGTTCCTCTGCGTCCGGACGTGTTTTAGGAAACCAAGAACGTTCACCATACCCTGATCCTGGATCTGCTGCAGCATGCTGTCTATCACGATGTAGGTTCCTGTCCTTCCAACACCGGCACTGTGACACATCACATGTCACACAAACAGGTGAGACAGTAGTTCTCTAGTTGTTTTCAATACTAAACACACATTCACACTTTACCTGCAGTGTACCAGTACTGGTCCCATCTCCTGCGTCCGCGCCCGAGAGGACGCTCTGATGAAGGACAGGACAGGCAGAGTGTATTCTGGGACGCCCATGTCTGGCCACTGGGTGTAGTGGTAGTGGAGGACTGTGTGTTCAACTCTCCTCTGAGAAACCTGCAGGACCAAAGACTGTTATTATAAAGCCTGTGTTTTTAAGTCCATATTTATTATATGTTGGTATATGTGTGTGTGTTGGATAGAGGAAGTGTGTGTGTGTGACATACCTTATTTGTGGTATCTCTGACCGTGAACGCCCGCAGTGTGTAGTAAGCGAGGGTCTTGCTACTTTTCAGGGTCACCTGGTACGGGCCGTACTCTTCCTGGTTGTCCTCCGGCCAGTACTGGTCACATTTTGTCTGTGGAAAGGTGGCGAATGTAACACAAGAGGAGGTGAGAGACAGACACACATTTCCCTGACTGCACTGATGCATACAGAAATAATTTACCGTAGCTCATATAATCGATCTAAGCTTAAAGTCTAAGATGATAGTAATCAAATAGACTTGAAAAAAAGATGATAAAAGGGAAGGTACGTGTTTTTAATTTGGGGCTAAAATGTTCCTTTAAAGCTCGGGTGAGATTGATACGAACCCTGTACAAACATTAAAAAACTTTCGCCGTCAATATTTTCATACAAAAAAAGTATTCTCATACTTTTTGATGGTGTCCAACAGCTCTCACCAGCTGTGCACTTTCTTAGTGAAAAATTACTAAAAGAGCCTCTGTGCACTCCCGCTCAGCACCAAATGAAAGACACACAAAGTTAGCAACCAGCTGGTGAACATAGTGAAACATTTAGCAGCTGAGGAGCCGGATATTTCCCTCAAGAGTAAAAAGAGGTCAAAAAACAGAACTACAAGAGAGTGAAGATTGGAGTTGTATTTGCCAGGAGGACACAAACAAAACTCCACACAGATGTGAGTATTGCTCTGTGTCTGCTGGATGTGTTCATAAGCTGTTTGCTGTTATCAACCTGGTGATGTCAGTGTTGTTTACAGCTTGTTCCGCTGCCTCGAAATAACCAAAGAACCAAACTACAATCAGTTCAAACTATTTCCAAAGATTACTTAAAATTTGTGGACTAATACAAAACAAACACTTGATGAACACACATCTCTAATAAAAGTTTTAATGCAGGTTTCTATCCGAACCATGTTTCATCTTCCTGCCAGTTTATTGCCACTTTAGACACAGTTCAGAATCTTAACGTGGGAAGTAGGAGGCATTTACATTAAAACGAAACCTTTCCAAACTCTAAAAGCAGCACGATATTAGAAAACTCAAGCTGGATGATCAAAAGTTAGATGACAACACAAACTGTTTACCTCAGTATACGATGTCATTGTACTGATTCCTGTGGAGAAGCAGCAGTTTATGACGACCTACCCGTCCTTTCTCCTTGAGGTTAGTGATCATGACGATAACTCCAATGTTCTGCTGCCAGATCATCCTCCAGAAGTCCTCCCTGCCCGCTCTGAGAGGACCCTGAGCGGCGATGTACGCCCTCGTCCGCTCATAACCCTGCAGAGGAAACCGCTATGTAGTCACGAAAACACTGGACGGCACGGACAAGGGCAGCAAAGGCCCACCATTGATGCATCAGTCTACATATTAACATACTTACATCGACAAAGTTAGCATTGATGTAGTCTCCACATTTCCCATCTCTGTCCAAACTGTTGGAGAGTTTCACTCGGCTGTGGTCATCTGAGAGAAGAAAGAGTTAATCAGCTTCATCACTGCTGGTTTTTACATCAATAAGTAGCGTGTTGAACAGTAATCACACTGTACAGTGACGTACAGGCCAGTATGTTTATGTATCTGTTCTTGCTCTTGTTGTCGGGGTGATTGGAGCTGTCTGCAGTGATGCCCATGTCCACAGTGCACGCCTGCACCTCCTGAACAACGACAGAAAACACAAACAAGACTCTGGTTAGTCGCTCGGAGGAAGCTAGGCAAGCTAATTAGCACAATGAACACTGGAGTGAATATGAAATGTGGCTGTTATTGTTCTTAACATTCTGGATTTGCTATCTTTTTTAGATTCTATAGGTATAAAGCTGTTTATAGAACTGCAATCCAATAGGTCAATATAGAAAATTAAGAAATAAGAAACTTGTGAATGAAGTTGTAACTAGAATTGTGTCTGAAGTAAAACGAACATGTTTTGAGATAGAAAGAGAATGTAACACTGATCCCTGATTCAAACGTGCTGTGGTTTCATATAAATAAAGACATGCTACCATATGTGAGCTGTATTATGGCTGATATTCAACAAGCAGCTGCAGAGATGGGGAGATTTCAATTTCTATTTCATTATTATAACTTATTACAAATATGGATTTACAAGATGCAGAAAATGCTGCTTATGAGGGTCCTTGGCTTCATTAGTTTGTCATCCAACACAGACTGAAATCTGAAGAAGCAGAGAAAATCAGCTCTGCCTCAGACAATAACTCACAATTATATAAGAAAGCCTATCCATTTCTGGCAAATGAAAAATAATTATTATTACGAAAGCATTACATTAAATATCACATCTGGAATACAGATGAGGAAGCTGACTGACTTATCAACAGTGTCAAACAAGGGAGATTTCATAGTTAACAGGAAAGGAAAAGAAAAGCACACCTCTGGAACTGGGGAGGGCTGATACTGTAGGTGTCTTACCTCATAGGATTCTTTGACAATCTAATGGAGGGTGGTGAGGATGCAGAAAGCACGACGATGGTGGTGGAGGTGGTGAAAGGAGAGTGGAAGGCGGGGATAAGATGACGGACAGACAGACAGACAGACAGACAGACAGACAGGGAGTCAGTGCAGGTACAGGAATATGGGGTTCAGATACACACACAGAGGTGGTGCTAAGTTGGAAATACACTGATGTTCCCAACTGAGCTGCAGACTTTCAGCTTAAACCACGTTAGTCACGGCCTTTCATTCTACACTGAGTTTACAAGACAAGACTGTGATGTGCCCCTTGAATTTAACCTCTTTTTTTTTTTTAGACTGATGTGTAACGTAGCTTTATTACTGCAGCTATAGAAAAAGCACTAACAAAATGAGGGAAAGCACACTGACAATAACACAGGAGAAATACACTTCAATGGTTCCTATGTGTGTGTGTTACTCAGGAGGTTCATGCTAGGAAACAGGTGACGGATGTCATGCAGATGTACCTATTGTTGAACCTTATCCACTAACTGTTCTCAAACATTGAACAACCTTAAACTCTCCCCTCCAGACACGTTTATAAGTACGTTAAATACTGCAGTGATTCATATTTGGCTTAACGTAAAAAAAAAAATTAAAGGGGCACTAGAAGCACTTGTAGGCTAGCCCAATTTAACTCAGGGGAATATTGAACTGTATATTATACTAAGTCATAGTAAAATACAATAACAAATTTAGAAATTGGAGAAACATTAGGACTCTGCATAAGTTTGCACCAGCATTTAAGCTATTCAAATTGTGTATTTTAGTTTATAAGGTTGTTGAGAGGTTGTTCAGCTTGACAAATAGAACTCATATAGGTATTGAGTGTGTTTGTGGGGAAGTGTGTAGTCGAGTCACCAATTCTCGAGTCCGACTCAGTCTCGAGTCCCTAGAGTCCAAGCCATCAAAGAATAACCAGACCAAAGAGTCGAGTCATCATTACCTAAGTTCAAGTTTGACTTTGAGTCGAGTGCTCCATACCTGGTGTGTGTCTCTGTAGTAATGATGAGTCCAATCTGCATTGAAGGTTTGGGTTTCTTTTTGATTAACAAATCTAGTTTAAGTACCTAATCTAGTTTTCCATGTCAGATTTTAGGGAAGTCAGGAGGAATTTTAAAACAACCTCTCAAGTGATAATCTTTGCATAAGTCAGTATAGTCAGGGTTAGACATTTTAAAGGGCATAAACATAAGAAAAAAAATGTTTTATGGGGAGGGAGTTTGAAATTATGTCAGTACTCATATGACAAGCTGGGAATAAGAAGCTTTTATGGAGCAAATTGCGCCAATCAAATCTGAAGTCATGTTTGCATATTTGAATGTCGAGTCTTTGATAACATGGTTAGTACCAAACACCCTTTTTGCATACCGCAATAATTACACATTATCACTGTTTAGAATAATATTCCTAAAGCACATGATGTTAATAGAGATATGGAAGAGCATTAAGAAGCTATGACAGATGAGTTACTGTCTACATGAACCAAAACTAAGAGATCCTTTTATTTTATGTAATCACAATCTCCCAACAGTGCATCTATCTGCTTTCTTTTGAGGCTGTTAATGTTCTCCTCGTGAAGAAACATCTTATTTAAGTTAAACACTCTAATTCTAAACATTGCACTCACCTCAAACTCCTTGGAGAAAGTGTTGGTGGTGTGCAGCTCCAGGACATGCTTCACAAACTGCTTCACTGTCAGTGGCTCGTGACCGTCTGCAACAAACGAATGAATGAACGCTTGAGTTAGATGTCACAAAAATAATGTTTAAATTACATGAGTGTGTATGTGTGTGTATGTATGTGTGTGCTACCTGTGGCCAGCAGCAGGGGTGTAGATGGAGCTGATATGACTTTAGGTGACGCGCTGTCATCTGGGTAGAAATTAGCCGCCTGGAAACAGTTTCTGTGACACAAATGCATCAGAATTCAAGTGAAGCACACAGGTGAGTTTAACAGTGTGAGTGTGTTAGTGTGTTTGTGTGTGTGTGTACCTCCAGTAGACGAGTATGCCCACCAGTACCAGCAGGCAGAGGATGGTGAGAGTGGAGACGACAGCCAGAGGAACGACTGTCCTCTTCTCCCTCTCTACTCCTCCGACCAGCCCGACCCGGGACTCGTGGCTGCTGTTGCTGCCCTCTGACAGAGGAGAGACGGAGGAAGAAGGGCATTATGGGAGAGGTGGTCAAATGGCTCCTCAAAAGAGAAATTATCACATATTGAACCTGCATTCATTGTTTTTTTCAGCAATTAGGGTTACAGTTAGACAACACTGACAAATATTCATTTCATGAAGTTGATTTTTTCACTCTGTTTGGGTCTCCACCAGTTAGCTGCTCTACATTGTCTAGTAACTAGATGCTAACTTTGCCCGTTTGGTTTCGTGGTTCTGCGTACAATGGTTTTACCACAGTGGCGATAATAATGTGTTCACATCAAACACAAGGTATTTTTGTGTTTCTCCCACGAGTTTGACCGCAGAAGCATTTGTGTCTATTT
>CAFUXE010001292.1:144043-154496 GCA_903364295.1 Serranus cabrilla
TATACACTGCTACATAATTTACGCTAGCGTATATCAGCGCCGGAACGGCCGCTTCATTTACATAATAACAGAACTAATTAGCGATCATTTAACAGATCATTACACCCACCATTATCATAAACGCAGAAGGCAACATTGTAACTGAACGAGAAGTCCGTCAGCGTAGCAATACACACTCCCAAGGACCCCTTAGCTGCCCAACAAGGTGCCTGATATAAAACGGTAACTTCCGCATCGTCCTTTCACAATAAAACGTAGTAAACAGTATTAATAGGGAATTTATAACAATTATATTATTTTAAGACCATGAAATATTGCCTATCATCATAAAAATCTAAATTTTTACAAAGACTTACTGGTTAATGGACACTGGACATTTCTTATCCAGTGATTGGACACTAGTGTGTGCGTGTGTGCGTGTGTGTGTGTGTGTGTGGGTACAGTTGGGACAATGGGTCGAATGAGGTCAGAGCAGATGGTTTAACTGTAACTGGTCACACATGACTAAACAGGTATTGGCTTTACACTCCTTGTTATGTGTGTCATGCTTGGATGTTTGCACGTGTGTGGAGGGACATTGTTCAACTAAATCTATTATATCTATGTGTTGTATTGCTGTTTAGTGTGGCAGCCATACAATTCAACCTTCTATTGATTATGGTGATAAGTTCACTGGCACAGCAACATCCAGCAAGAATTTATTCACAGGAGTTGTTTACTCGTTAGATATGCAATGTGTGTGAGTAACATTTACTGTGATACTGTGGCCTCTGGGGGTGAAGTTAAGTCCGCTGTGTGATTCTGTGGTGTGAAAATCAAAACAATGCAATTTTAATGTTGTTAAAATTCTAATTTCAATCATAAGAAGGTATTCACACAACACTCAACAACTAAACTCTTTAACTCAAGGCGTATAGTGTAAAATGTGCACACATGAGACCAGTGGGACTGTGATTATATTTTCTTAGCCACACAGAAAACAACAGAGACACATAACAACCATAAAATTACACTACACCTGGTGTAGAATTACATAAGAAGGACTGTAATTTTGTGTAATATCCTGCACACAAAAAAACAAATAACAGACCCGTCAACCCAACAGGGAGCGAGGAGGAAACAGCAGCTGAATTGTAGCTATTTTTAAGTCGCTATTAGCCAAAACAGTGAAAAGGGAGACTTATGTTTCCAGTGATGAAATGTTGGCAGACAGACAGAACCTGATCAGAACCATTCAGTTTGTCAGCTGTCACATTTCAGCAGTCACAGAGTACAGTATACAGTGGCACTGACATGTTCACGACAGCCTCCTGTCTATAACAGTGTGTTCAAGTCAGCCACAGGGAGCACAGCACACCTCTTGGCAGTCAATGCTGTGAGCTTAAGAACTGCCTCATTGACCGTTATACACCTCAACTTATTACTTCTGACCAGGAGGTCTGATTATCAGCAGGATTACAGAAAAATTACTGGTCTGAATATCATTAAACTTGGTGGAAGAATATTTCACAAACTACTTTTCACTGTGTTACAGTTAAAAGCTTGACATTTTATCAAAAATACACTTATTGAAGATGAATCAAGGGGAAGTGTTATAACAGAATTATGGGGATGTTTGTTATTATTTTATGTCCGTTTTGTGCTTTTAGCAAAGCTGTTTGTGTTTCTTGTAGATTCATTTAGTTTTAAATTGAATCACTGTATGGATTGAGCCCCATGTCTGTTTCACATTTCCATTTTGACCTATATTTTGCATTTTATAAGGGCTAGTACAGTATGTGCGTGTGCGTGCGCCCGCGCCGGGGAAATGACAGTGTTTTCAATGTGTCAATGACCACATCTGGCCCCAGCAGCCTCATCTGTCAGCATCATAACACAAACATAAACGCACACACCGAGTTACTCTTCTGACATAATGCTACCATGGCAACAAGTAGCTGACAGGTTGGGGAAAGAAATAAAAAAAATCCCCTGAAGCCAGACCTTCCTGTCTTCATTTAAATCCATAGAAACACACACGCATGCACACCCTCTCGCATTCAGTCAAGGAGTAAAATCTCGATGATTAAATATGGAAATTACATTTCATATCTCAGAGTTCCACTTGCTTTTTCACAAGAATCCTAGAATAAAGTCTGCTGATGCTGCCAGTGTACCTATTGTTGTCAAATTCATATGGGAGACATTTAAAGCAGAGGCTGCAATTTTCTTGAAAAATTATAATTAGTATTGTATTAATTTTTCCTCCTTGCTTTTGTCCTTTCCTGCTCTCTCTCCATCCCTCAGAATCTGAATGTTTAAACTATTTTACACAAATTAAATGGATAATATCACAAATCTTAATGTACAAATTTCGAATTCTACAGGAGGAACAGGAACTAAAGCAGAAAACAAAGAACAAAAAAAGAGTAAAGATGTGTGTGAACTTTCTGAAGAAACTTTGTGCTCTGCAGCAGCTCAAAGAGCATTCAGCTGTTAAAGCGGTCAAGACAGAAACCATTTACACCTGCTGCTGCTGCTGCTGCTGCTCTTTTAACCACAACACCCTGATCACTGCAGCTCACCCGCACTCTCAAGGGAGGAGAGGTGAGGCGAGAGAGCAGGGGAGTGCATGAAGGACAAAGAGAAGAAAGGAGATACTGCAGCAGAGGACACAAAGGTAAGAGTGCAGAGAGGAGGTGATAACAAAAAGATTGGAGAGAAAACACAGGAGGAGGGAAAGAAAATTAAATGGATACAAAAAATAGGTGGAGGCGACAAGACAGGGGGGGGGGCAGAGGACAGAAAGGACAGTCAAGGGGGAGAGGGGCAGTGAGTGTTAGTGTGTACTGATATATTCTACGGTTTGTTTTTCATGCAGATATACAAAGAAGTGCATATAGAGACACAAACATGTGGGCGTCCTGTCTGTCACTCTCTCTGTCGATGCTTTCGCCAATTATGGCACACACACATCTTTGTACTTCTGTCTTTGTGAGGACCCTACGTGAAATAATGCATTCCTAGCCCCTTACCCTGACCTTCAATGCCACAACTAAATGCATAACCCGAACACTTACCCTCACCAAAACCTCAACCTATTTCACCCCTTTTTGACCAGTTTGAGGGCTGGTTCAGAGCTGATGCCCAATCCCGAACCAGTTTCACATGTTTCGACAGGAAAAGAACCGGCTCTCAGCCAGGAAAACTGGTTCCAGAGCGGCACCAACTTTTTGTTGGTCTCGAACAACGAACCACTTACGTCAGAGGCTGAGGGGACTATCGTGCCAAGATCAACAAAAATGTAAGAAATGCATTTTATTCACCAGAGGGGAAAACAACCCTAAAATCTAAATTTATTTTTTGTTTTTTAACATATAATACATTTTAGTTGTAGTTTTAAGAATACCTGCACTGTTATGCAGTTTACCATCCCTCAGAGAAATAAAATGGGAATCTCTTCAATTTGTTAAAGATAAGATAAAAAATATTTTGTAGTCTAGTGACTCTCTAGCCAGTGGAAAAGCAATCAGGTTCGGAAAACGTTCGCAAATTGAAACAACTGTGAACCAGCACCAGTCCAACAAAAGAACCAGGTTTGTGTTGTTTAAAAGGAGGTAGATTTAACCTCAACCTTAAAACCAACTTTTATCCCCAAACAGGCCTTCGAAAGCTAAGAACTGGCAGAAATATCCTCTTTTCCCATAAGGGTCCTTATTTTGTTGGTTAAAAACGTGTTTTCCGGTCCTCATATGTAGGAAACACAAGAAGACACACAAGCTGATTTCACCCTCCGTGAAAAGGTTCTGCACTGCTGAGCGAGCTAACTGTTCAGAAAACATGCAGGATTATTAAATTGAATAATGTAGGATTTGACTTCTTTGGGGGACTGTCTGGTGCTGTTTGCTTCACTGCTGGCAAAAATAGCTGAATATGTATCAAATATTAAAAGCTAAAAAAAAAAAATGCTGCTGCTGGTTAAGTTTAACCCACAGTGGTGCTTTTAAAGCTGCATTATTGCCTGGCTGGCAGGATAAACCACAGGCAGTTGAGTAGTTTAACCCCGCTTTTATGCAGCGACAGCCTGTGTTTTGTAAAAGGTTCTAGATGTACCATTTTTCATTTTAGATACATGGGTTTAGAATAACTGCTTCTTTGCATGATGCATTAATCTATTTATTGTGTTTTAATTAACTGATCAATCATTTGGCTTATAGCAGAAAACAAAAATACAATATAGTCCAAATGTACAGTCCAATACCCACAGACATGGAATTCAAAAAGACATAAACAAGGGGATAGTGCCATACCAGCCCAAAGGCTAATTCCTGCTTATTAAATCACAAAAAAATTAATCAACATATCATTACAGCACTAATTAGTTGAATTACTGTAAACACAGATAAGAAATCCTCCAGAAGCAGTTATACACCTTTTTCACAGCAGATATATTGACA
Organism: Serranus cabrilla; assembly: GCA_903364295.1. NCBI lineage: Eukaryota > Metazoa > Chordata > Actinopteri > Perciformes > Serranidae > Serranus > Serranus cabrilla. The sequence continues at coordinate 148,480 of CAFUXE010001292.1, forward strand.
CGCCACAGCAGGAAAGGTTTAATTATCCAAAATAAAATGATCGTTATTTAATGACTGAGTCTCTGTCTGTTGGTCCTTCGAATTCCTAGGCAAACGTTCATCTGATTGACTTCATACTCACTGGGTGTTTTGCTGAGGACCCAAGGGTAGCCAGTAACAAGAGCAAGCTCCTTAGATCTACAGGACATATCTATTGATAGTACATTACGTACATAATGTGCAGTGTAATATGCCACAGAACTCATTTTGCAATGATCCAAAATCCAATGCAAAAATCCCATAGGCGAATTCTCAATAGACCCCATGGGGATGCTACTGCCAGGTTGGCCTATAAAAATACGTAATTTTGATCTCTATAGGGTCACTTCTGAATAAAAAAAAAAACAAGATGATGAGAAACTGCCAAACTGCAGCCCATGAACCAATGGGATATGTCACTGTGACTAGCTTTACTTGTTTTATAAAATGAGATTTGCCTGTTCTCTGAAACGTCAATATTTAATTGTGGATTTACTTTTAAAGAGGAATTGTTCTGTCTTAGCTGGTGTCGCGTGTTTCAATCAGCATCGCAGTTTGCAGTAAACCTCTTTGATTAAAACACAGCCGAAGCCTGTGCAGAGAAATAAGAATTGTTCCTTTGTGTGAGAGGAGACTTCAGTCATTTTTATTCTGCAGAATCAATGTCTATGAATGCATTCATGGGCGCACACACACGCACGCACGCACGCACGCACACACACGCACGCACACACACACACACACACTGACTGACTGACATAAAGGAGTGAGCCTTGGGCTGACAAGATCTAAGCTATTAAATGAATCTATTATGAATGGCAGAGAAAGGACTACATACACACACACACACATCACATCAGTCATCCAGCGAGATCCACTATGGTAATGATGGAGTGCCACATCAGCAGTCGGGGTATCTGACAATCAGACCTGTCAGATTATTCAGAAAGAGAAAAAAAAAAAGCTTGGGTATGAATCAGAGTTGCCGTATGCTCTTCATGTGATCTCTGACGGCTCCGTCTAGACGTGTGAATATGAAAAGGTCTCTGGAGCGGGAGACGACCGGGACACGACTTTCTGCATCAAGTCACTCAGTTAAATATTAAACAATGGCAGGCAGACTCTTTGAACTGATTTACTGTTTGTCTGAACGCTCACGGTAAAGGTTATCTGGAAAATTGCAGCAAAAAAACCTAACAAACAAAAAAACTTTACTTTTTTTTGGCTTTTGACTATTGCCTATTATGTTTTTGTAACTTACAGCCCAATCTGCCAACCATATGCTGCCACAAAGACAGATAAAACTGGTAAACATGAGCGTTCTGTGTGAAGTTTGCAATGATTTTTGGATACTCAGGTCACACATTACCACTCATTGACATGTTGGGTCGCCAAAGTGCAGAAATGGCAGCCACTGAACTCATTAACCCAGCCACATACTGGTGCAAACAAGGAGCAAGGAGAGAAAATGGGGGACAGAGAGTGTGTGTTGGCGAATAAAGCAACACACATACACACCTCTGCATCATTACCTCATGTCTCCCACAAGGCTCCAGGAGCAGCCACACACACTGAGCAACAACTGGAGCAGAAGAGAAGCCAGCCCTAAGTATTTGGTGACTAAGAGAGCAGTTGAGAACATAGTGGGTGGTGAGCACATGCATGTACACAGAAAAAAAGAGACAACAGACACATGAGATAAGAGGAGACGAACAGCTAGCTGGTTGAGAGGCACAGAAAATTGGGATCAAGGCTTCTCTTCTTGTCATAGAAAAAATAAAGCCTCTACAACAACTGAGGGGACACTAAAACCCTCTAATTAAAACTGTGATCATTAAAACAACAAAGACATGATAATGTCTATTTACAAGGATTCAATTCAAGTCAGGTTAAGAGCTTCCAACAGACTATCACTGGTAAATTCTGCATAAAATATGTAAAGAAACCCACTGCATCGTACCCTAGTATGATGCAAGACTAGTTCCTGTCTGGATTTTAAAAGACAATATGCATCTCTAAATCTCTAAAAACAGATATATGAAGGCAGAATCAGTATGCAGTGGGACATGCTTTTGGTATGTGAAGCATTCTGATTAACATTTGGAGCCTAATTGGGAATCCCCACTGGGAGTGAAACATGAGCAGCGCATATATGTTCTATCCTGCAAACCACACTGACTCCATCTTCTGTTGCATTAAGTGAATAATTTCTGCATAGACAGCTATTAAAATCACACAAATATCTAGCTGTTTATGTCCTTTAAACTTTACCGCATGTTAATTGATTATTCAAGGCTCCCGGTCTGTTTGTGGGCTAAGCTCAATCAGCAACCGAGAGACAGCTATTTGCAATGGACAGCGGTTGGCTAATCTGCCTTCATCAGGCTGACTGACAGAAAAAATAAATTTACGGATTAACTATGTCGGCTTCATGGGAAGAAATCAACAATTTTTGTATGTATGTATTGACTTATGTTGATTTTATTTCCCCACCCACTGTAGTGAGTGAAACAACAGCCCAAACAGACTGGGAGTCTTGATCAGTGAATGTAGTTGCAGTTAATAAGTCCATAATAAGTTGAAAACACATATATATATATGAGATATTTGTGTGATTTAAACAGCTGTCTATGCACAAAAAACACATCCATTATCAGGATATCCACTGGCTACACCATAACCCTTGAAATATTGGCTATTGCCCCCAGAGGCTTTATAGTCTTCAGACTGATAGCCGATAGATTACAAACATGTCTGTGAGTGAGAGTGAACCAAAACTGTAACAGCAAAAGTAAATTTACAGGCAGTAAAACTACATAGTAACTTGATCCATTGTAATATAAAAATATACATTAGTGCAGCTCTAAGCTACATTTTTGCCAAGCCAGGCAGGTTTGGTCACATATTTCCAATATATTATGTTCTCACTGTCAGGATTATGCTAATTACCTGTAAGTACTTTTCATACCATGTGCATACAGTAAGTGCTGCTGGTTTCAGTGCTTTCATCACATAGGTGACAGACTTCAGCAGGCTTTCATATATGTATAAAATAGAAAATAGCACTGAGTAAAAAAAATAAATCTCATGAGGCTGTGTGGGAGGAGGCATGTTGCTTTAGGTACAGCTGAGAAGATATAACATGCTCCAGAAAGAACAGCTTGAGTGATGAATCCATAAGTTTAAAGGCTTATCAGACACCAAAACACTGCAGAGGAATACAGGATTTTACAAATCACAGCCTATTTTATAATACGCCTCAATGATTGTTGGGTAAACAGAAAAATAAGGGCATTTATGTTACAAAGTAATCTACTGGGAACCTGTGCTTGCTTATAGAAATGTACAATGCGGGTTAATGCAGCAACAGTTGAGGCAGGGTAGGGTTAGGCAATCTGGTGAATAAAATGGTGAATGGCTGAGAACATCACCAGTTGTTTTTTTGCTGGGGCGATTTTTGTGATAAAATTGAGCTAATTTATTGGTCTGTCTGTGAAAAACAAGTGGGAGCTGCTGCTCAGGGGACAGCTGGCACCTCAGAGACAGCACAGAAAAATGAAACTGTGTGCACCCTAAAAGGTCACCCATTCCGCCATAAAACAATAGTCCTCGTGCATATCAGAAACAGCTTCACTTGGCACTATTTTGTTTCTTGAAGAAGCCAGTGACCCTGCCAGCTTGCCAGAACTATCTATTCTAAGATTGGAACCATCAGAGCTCTGAAAGTGAGCTAATAGCTTTGCATCCAATACAGTGGATACAACACATGTCCAAAACCCCAAACTATCCCCTTATGGCTTTATTTTGACAACACCAAGTTAACGATTGAAGAAAAGTAATAAGACTTTGGTGAGTTTTATCTAGATTCTTGTGAGGTTGAACAAAGTGTTTTACAATAAGTTAACAAGGCATGTAAACTTGTCTTAGAATTATTTTGTCTTAAAAATAGAAACCTTGAGTTGCTTTTTTCTGTGTAAGAAGGAAAATTGGTTTAAGAATTTATCACATACCTGCACAAATATTTCAGCAATTACTGCTTAACAGCTGGTTGAAAAATTAGATATATCGCCCAACCCAAAACCATATTCAGGTCATTGCTGGACAGTGGACACCCTGCATTTTTTGTTGTTGCTCTCTGCTTTGGCACTGACACAGCATCAACCCAGTGGTCTCATTGAAATAAATGAGGTAGCTGTGTTTTGCTAATGTTGGTGTGGACATGCTCTCATTCTTTTTTAATATTTAAATACCAATGCACGTATAAATGTAAGATGAATGTAAACTTTTTACACCCTCGCACACTAATTCAAAATTAGCAATGCCTCGATGAGTGTAAATTTTACATGAGGAAACCTTCTGGGGTTTGGGGAGATGGAGCTATCACACAGCCTCTCATGCTGTCCGTATTAGTCTAATCACACTGATTCAGCCTGAAGATACACTGTGTTTTCTTGGAAAGGACGGCACTAGTTAACCAGGAGCGTGATCTGACTCTTAATGTGAACACAATCAGAACATAAAGAAATGGTTTAAGGACAAAATGTTAGGAACTTATGTGGACAGGAAGAAGTATTCATATTTAAAATATGTGTGTGTGCGTGTGTGTGTGTGTGTATTCCCCAGACAAAGCACCAGGGGAGTATTGAAGCCTGCATCGCCCCTGGGTAAGACTGAGTTGGATCAAGAAGAGAAGAGACACAAAGAGGAGAAGGAGAGGGAGGCAGAGACACCAATGCAGAGGTACAGAAAAAAGAAAATGGACGAAAAATACTCAATCAGCCATGAATTCAGCATTTTGATTCTTTAACATTCTGCTCTGTTCTGTTTTTTGCTGGCATTGCAGAATTGGTTATCCTAGTTTATTGATATATAATGCTGTTTCAATACAATATAAACAAAAAATAAGTAGCTGCAGTATAATATGTCTATAGGATTTCTTTAACTTGTAGTTGTGATATTTCACCAGCATTCTTTGAAAAATGTATTGCATACCATTGCATTTCCTGGAAAAGATAAACACTCACACACACACACACAACAGATGGGGCCCTGGGGGGTGTCCTCCAGGCAGGAGGATCCCAGGAACCCCTTGGAGAGAAAGCAGAGAGGAATGACGGGAACAACACAGCAGAGGAGGAGCGGGGTTTCTTTCATGCCCAAACATACACAGTGCACCTGCAGCTTTATTAAACAGCTACCAAGATTTTAATTTAGACTCCGTTACAAACTAAAACACAGTAACCAAGCTGGCACTGATAACATTTACCGAAAAAGATATAAGTGTGGAGAGGAAAAGTCCCATCTGTGCCTCATCTAGTTAGATTATGGGCAAGTATGAACATTCTGATGCCATGTTTAATATGACTTAAAATTAAAAAGCAATAAAATAGCAAACACAATCAAATAAACATATCCATAAAACTTCAGATGTCATTTTTCAAAGCTGTTCTTTTTTATATACAATGGATGAATTGACTGAATAATGTAGAATACAGAAGATTTTCACCACTTGAAGTTCCCCTAAGCTTGACATTGTTTTAGTGTCTTTCAGCTCATTGTTTTGGTTTTACAGCCCACAATTTACTGTTTTCAATCAATCTCATGGCTCTTGTTCATTTGTAGCACAGCAGGCAGCTGTTTTCAGCAAAAGAAACTGTTTTATACTACCAATCCAGCACTTAACAGCCAACAGATGAAGTCAGAAACTAACTGGTGAACCTTGTGGAGCCAAAGCAGCTAAAGAGATATTTTTCCTCAAGTGTTGGTGGAAACCAAAATATATCTTAAAAGAGAGTGAATATTGGACTTAGCCTATTCACCATTATGTTGTGCTGCCCAGAAGCAGCCTACGAGTCACCTACCATTATACACACAGCGGGCAAACTGCCTCTTAGCTTTAGTGTAAGGTCACTTTCAAACCCTTAGTTTGATTTCTTTCTGATCTCAATCAGCTGACGAGTTTGTAAACTTGTTCAGTGTATTTGGTCTCAGAGAAAAAT
>CAFUXE010001292.1:155988-191039 GCA_903364295.1 Serranus cabrilla
CCCCCCCCCTTCCCTACTTCTGACCCAACTAAAAAGCTGTGCACAGTGCCTCACAATGAAGTGCGTTTCTTTCACATGTTAATGCTGTTACTCACGTCTCAGTGCACCGCACAGGGCAAGAAACAGAGCTGGTCAGAAAAACAACAACGCGGACGCACACACGTGCACACGCGTGCACACACGGCTACAGTTATAGTGAATCCAAATGAACTGCCACTGAGTGATGAACTTCAAAACCCAGCAGAGAGGAAAATGAGAAGTATGGTGTAGAGAGAAAGGAAAAAAGATCAAGAGACAAAGCAAGATTACAAAAGGAAGTGAAAAGGAGGGAGAAGAAAGGGCGTCTCTACTTCATTTCTATTGCAGACAGGCTTTTCATCATTCATGACCATTTCAGTGTATCACGCTAAAAAAACCTATTATACTTTGTCAAACAGGGTGTATGTGCCGGAGAATTGATTGTAAAGATTTGACAGAGGGGAAGGAAACAATCTGCAAGATGGAAATACGTGTGCATCTATTGATATTCATGCTGCTTTGACAAATATGAGTAGAAACAAGTGGGATAAACAAAATCTCACGGATGTTCTGGTTGCGTGTGTGTGAATCTGTCTTGAGTCATTGCACTAATATAACTCCATTAAAACATGGCTCATGACCTGGTTTCATGTTCAACACTGTGTGCCAGGTTGATTTCAAGTTAATATGGTTACCTTCGTTTGTGTGGATGGATGTCTTGCCATCATTTCTGTTTGGGTTTATATTTAATTATCCAGTTTATTAACCAATTTATTATGTATTTTACTAAATTTCCAAGAACTTAGAAGCCTTCAGCTGTTGGGAACAAGCAGCTGAGAAAGCAGGTACTATAATATTTATGTTGGCTTGTAGTTGTCAGATGCATAAAAAATACAATATGCACAAGTACAATATGCATAATGACGATTCATGTACCATTAAAGCTGTATTATTTCACATTAAAGCAACTAAAAGGGGTTTTTAACTGGTTATGAGTTGATGCCTTTGACTATTTCTAGACAGTTATTGTTAATGCCTGTCCCCGGGTCTGATTTAGGGAACCAAGAAAGCAGAATGTTATTTGTGACTTTATAATGTGCATTTTTGGCTGATACTGGGGCAGGATCCGCAAATAAAAAAAGAAAATAATTGACTGAAGAACAAAAAAAGCTCTAATAGACAGTGATGCGTGGCCAAACAAATGAGCGACAAAAAGTCTTGGCAGCTCATCCAAACAGAGAGACGTGAGATTTGACACATGTATCAAAGTTTACTTTGTTTTAACATCATCATATTACATACTATTAATAATGTTACAAAGTCACTAATAGATTCATGACCTCATTGTTATGCATCCTTCAAACAGCTGGTTTTGAAAAAGAAAAATAGTAATAGTTTCTTTCTTTCACTCACTTCCAAAACAAATGCATTTGCTAGCCAGATGAAGCTTTTCCCCCTAAAGGCAGCAGTGATTCCATAGCACCACCGCCTCGCTCCTTATAAAGCAGCTGCCAAAATCAACACGCAATAAAGTTCCTTTGAACATCCATATTGTAAACTCTGCAGGCTTTGCAGTCTTTGGCATGTATAAGGATTTCTCGTTATCTTAAAAAATTCAGGTAAAGGAATGATGCACAGTCTTCATCTTCACCTTCAATGACATGAAGTAAAAGCTAAAATCCTTGAGTGCATGCCGGCTCTGCAACTCAGATATGATTTCCTTTTTTCATTTCAGCTCTTCAACATAGTGTCACGTACGGTATTTGAGTGGCAGAGAGGCATTAGCAGAGCCTTTGCAGGCTTTAAGCAGCTGAGTAGTTGAGCTCAAAGAACGGATCTAAACACTGAATGTAGCGCACCAGAAAATGTTTAAAAAATGTCCATATGGACGTGTGTCCACAAAGGCATTTTTCGCCATTGAAAACGCAAAGCACTCGTCTGAAAATGCCCAGCTGGGAGCACTTGAGAGTGCTTTGGAGGTGCAGTTTTTTCTGTGATACGGAATATCCGTGGAAGTAAGAATGTCGGCACCAGGTAGAGTAAATTACTTGCTCTGGCTGGTCGGTCTTGAGGCGGTCTATGTGATAAAGACATGGTTACTTATTCATTAATGCTCTGTTGTCATCGTTCAGCACTGGAACATATTTTGGCTCTTGGCCACTGGAAAAAAACGCCAAACATCCAGTAGTCAAAGTAGAATAGATGATCAACACTTCTTCGTGCTGCTGGTGTTTTTAAAAAGGCATCGCTCCCATTGCTCCCAAGTCATCAAAACTTACTGGTTCAAGAACAGCACCAACCTTTTTGCTCGAACAAGACCCGTTGATGTCATGGGCTGGGGGCAGGATTATCGGGACAAACAAGACCTTTCATTTTACTGTGCTTCTGGTGTGCTAGACAATGCTACAATAGAGTTTTACAAACAATGACCCAGCCCTATTTCAGAGAAATAGGTACATCTGACAAATCTGTATATTTAAAACTATGAACATCATTCGATCTGTATTGAAGCCGTGTTAGAGGAAGTACTAGCTGGTTGTGTCAATTAACGGCTCAGGAGAATGAGAGAATGGCTTGTACAAGAGGCTGATCTGGTGATTGGATATGAGCTTCAACAAATGTGTCATTTATCATCAGCAATCCCTTTGGGGTGCAGGTTAATAAGTTTAATAGCTCTCCATTTAGCTCACTGGTGACCTGTTGAGGCTGATCATTCCCCCGGAGTCCCTGCGGACCATTAAGAAGCTAATCTGTCCCTCTGGGACCATTACGCTCTGTCTGTGACCACTCTTTGTTTCTGCTGGACCACAGCTTAGCCCAGCGGGAGCTTCGTGCTGAGTTAGCTGGTGCCATATAACCATATGGTCTGAGGCAGATCAAGGCTGTCTCACAGGAGACGTTAACAGATTGTTCCTTCATTTATGTGATATTCAGACTGACATTTACCACTGTGATGGAAATGTCCCTTGTGCATTCTCTTGAGGGGAAAGTCTGTGTGATTTTAAAGGTACGCAGAGGGTAACTCTTTGGGGCTTTACAATAAATTGAGACATCTAAGAACTAAGAGAAACTGTTTCTGTTATAAGACCTTTAATATGTTTTGGTTCCGTTTGTTTGTCAGCAGGATTACAGAAACTCTACTGGCCTAATTTTCATGGACCTTGGTGGAAGGATGTAGCATGAGCAAAGGAAAACCCATTAAACTATGGAGAAGGTCATCACAGGGCAGCCTTTTATATTATAATTATTTTTTTACATTGTGAGATGGGACATGGCCTTGGTGGCAGTCTGTGCTCTCCAAGTGCCCTTCTAGTTATGTTCTTGTTATTGTTGTAGAATATTTCTTTGCACATTTTTCTACTTGTAAAATGCATTGCACTGTTGGTCACTAATTAGCACTAACATGACTGCAATCAAATGACTCAAGTGTTAATATACTTGTGCACTGTTTTTTATAGTGTTGTATTTTTATTAATAGATGTCTAGCATTGATTGCATTATTGTATTCAGCATTTATTCTCACTATATAGGCCTGTTGAAACCTTTTACTTTACCACCATAATCCCCACAAACACAAAAAAGTTACTTCGTGCACCCAAAAAAAGCTGTCATTATCTATCTATATGGTAAACTGCTCATGTCATCACACAAATGGCAGATACATATATTTTACCACAACAAAGGGAAATCAGAAACAGCTCATACAGACCTGTGTACGACCAGTCGATATCTTCAGGGAGTTTCCTCAGGCCTCGGACCAGCGGCTCTGCTGCCACCACTACAGTAAAGAGAACGACACAAAAGTTATTAGTGTCGTTTTGCATTTCTAAAAACACACAAATAACTGACGCACTGACAGAGGAAACCATGACCAGCTGCTGGGATTTTGCCATATGATGAGTGACAGGCTTTTCCTGTCGTATGTGATGCTGTGTGTTGTACGTATTCCAGCAGAGCAGAGTGAGATGAGCGTGCTGTGTATGAACAGCCAATCTTATGATAGCCTGGATAACAACAGCACATTTACAACTGACAAAAGGCTGGCGACAACCATCTTATTCTGAGTCACTGACGGTTTGGGGCATTCTTTCAGCCGCTGCTGCTCAAATAGTGACTTGATACCATCTCCAGCCACAGAGCCGCAGCATTTATTCAAAGGCGGATACTGATTTGTGTGCAGCACACAAATGTTTCTGAGTAGTAGCAGAAACACAACACCAACTTTTGCTCTCGCTAATAGAAACACACACACTGGGTACCAACCTCACTGGTTATGAGCGTACAGTAGAGCACTTTACAGGGTGCAGGAGGGAACTTCTGCACCATTAACATCATTTTTCTCGGCACACACACAGACACTGCTATCTATTTCATGGTAGTGATTTTCACTCAGGGACAGCAGAGGGTACAATGATGTATGAAGTCACAGTTTAATGTGTGTGTCTGTGTGAGTGCTGTGCATTTACTGAAAGCTTTGTGTCCCTCTCTAGCTATCATCTCCTGCTCCATAGGGACAGTGAATAATAGACACATACAGATATATACCGTACATATAGATGCACCACTCTCTATTCCTCCTGCTATTCCTACTTAAAGGTAGAATACACGTAACATCGCAGCATTGAAACGTTTAGAGACTAGACCTGTGCTATATATCTTGTTAAGTTGTGTGCTTATATTATCCCAAAAAGTTTACAACAATGTTCAAACTTAGAGAAACCTTTTGTTTAATTAAAGGTAACAGTGCATTTTAGTATTTTTTTTATTATTCAATGGCGTTATATTACCATTTCCCCGTCCAATTGCTCCACCTTTGATGTATAATTTGGCGTTTCCCCCAAAGAGTGACAATACAATCTTCCATTTAGCATCACATTAATCCAGTAGAGACCTAATTTAGTGATATATTTTAACATCAGTCCAGCTAACTATGAAGCACTACTACGACAAGTGGCTAATATTATAACATTTCAATGGAGTTCAATACGATTGTTTTTTTTTCCACTTTCTTTATGTCTGTCTTCTACTTTACCTCCTGCTGCTAACAGGAATGACTCTACTCACTTTGTGACGGTCAATAAATACAGATAATCCATTGTATCTGTGTAGTAAAACATACACATGACATACACACAACATTCTCAAGGGAGGGAAACTTGTACATCCGAAAATTCCAACATTAACACACTAACTGCGCCAAGATTTAATGCCCATGACAGTGACACATACTAAAAACATGTGCTTCATGTTTGGAACATGAAAATGTGCGTCTTTGCAGCCAGAACTGCAGCCTATGCGTGGGTATTAACAGATATACAGTAAAGCACTTAAAGCACACCAGATGGCACATTTCATGTGATCAGTGGGGTCAAAAGTGGTACAGACAAGCATAACGTATATAATCTGACAAAGCCTGTTGCTGAGCTGCCCTCTAGCCTCTATAGGGAACAGGAGGTAGAGGTCACATGCTAATGCAATATTAAAAGTCATAGTAAAAGGGACTGTCGCATAAACAAAGTGAGTAAATAAAGGAGAATAAAACATTACATCCTCTCTTTTCTGATCTTTCACTGGCAGAGTACGAACCAAACACCTATCTTTCAAAAAGATGAAAGCCCTGTGCAGAGTCACATTTAGGTCACGGGCAATTACCATCACATCCACCGCATTAGGTCTGGAGGAACGCAACATAATCCTATTGTTTACCGTATTCAGCAGCCGGATGAAAACATCAGAAAAATCACTGCACGTGTGACAGCATGCACTCCCAAATAAGTGTTGTTGAACTCGCGAAGACACGCAATGCAGCGCATCCACTCCGAAAACAAAACCCTTCTGTATCATCTGAAAAATTTTCTGCATCAATGAATATTCAACAAACCCTGATACAGATGCAGCCGCGGGGGGATTTGATGTGGTACTTCATACTTACTTTTCCTTCTTTCCCAAAAGAGACTGATGCTAAAAAATATTTTCTTTGTTTCCTGCTTGTGAAGGTTACAGAGAGCTGAATGAAGAGCTAAAAACAGACTCACTATAGGTGCTTAAAAAGTCTCAGCAGTGGCTCAGGTTCTTCATTAATAGTTATAGAAGTTCATACTTGACCTTGTGAAGAAGTTAACAGTTGTTCTTTAAAAGAAAATACATCTTGAAAAATGGGAAATTAATTGGGCTGTGCAAGTAATGGAAATGAGAATTTGAGTCTTAGGCACATGATCAGAGTCCTAAATTGTGTCTTACTGTGACAGGAATGGGAAATACCAGACCAATATTTCTTAAAGTGACAATTATGGTCTGACCAGACCGACCTGACCACATGCAGCTTGGACTTAAGAAAGAAGAAAGGAAGGAGAAAAAATAATATAGACAGAAAAACCTGAATCACAAAACACATTTAGGGTTTTTTTTATGCCTTGTTTCCCAGCGTGAAGTGTGTGAGTGTGTGACTACACTGTCATTCAGACTGCCATCTACAAATTCAGTGTATTTGATGATTACATTCATGTCAGCACAAAAGAGGAAAGACTGATGAGAGAAATGAATGAAAGTGAGCAAAAGGGGAAAGAGTGCTGAATGGAGTTGACTGTGGCGTTGCAGCGTCAATAATGGCTTCATTAACATCACACTGTGACGGATTTTAATCTAATTTGCCCTTGGCAAACCACCGCAACACACACATACAAATGCACACACATAAACCGAAGGATCACCTGTTGTTTTTTCAATGCCATTCCCGAGAGCTTATGGAGACTGGATTTACATTTGAAAAGGAAATGTATTTGGGAGATTTCTTTGGCCTAGAATGAGGAAAATGTACACTTGAAATGAATTTTGAATGCACTTTTATGTTTTCGAACTAAATTAGGAAATGGAACTAAATTAAAATGATTTGAAATATCTTTAAAAATATAATACATATTTTAACATACATACATAATAAATGTATGTCTTCTAACTGCATCTGGCCTGAGAAAAACAAACCAGTGAAACCATGACACTAGATGGACCAACTTTGACACGAGTCGCCCTTTATTCAGGTCAGTCCGCTGACGCATCCTGATGTGACTGTTAGGTTAAAGTCTCTTTGAAACAGTGAAGCTGCACTCACAGGATACAGTGACGGATTACACCTCTTAAACAACTACTGTGTCTGAGCAGGCTGATTCAATGAGGTGGCACAAAGGCATAGGAGGAAAAATGTGACAATATGAAAGTTGCAAAACCAATGAAATCTATATAACAAAAAAAGTGAATTAAAGGTATAGCTGCAAAGGGTTAAGCTTGCGACTATTAACTGCAACATCCTGGGGTTTAAGTCCAGGTCCACTGGTTAGATAAGGATTAAACACCAAAAATACTTGGTTACGTTTGGGCAGCAAAACAACTTGTTTAAGGCTAGGAAAAAAGAACAGGGTTAGGCTTAAAATAACAACTTGCACACCGAACAACTGGACATAGTTATGCTGGTAATTTAGAACTTGAGTAGTGAAAGTTTCCAGTGAGACAAGAACAGAAGTCTCCTGGGTTAAGGTTAGGGGTTTGGGTCTTAGGACACATTAATGTACCATTATTTTACAGTCAGGGGAACCTTCACTCATTTATAAAAGTGAAACGTCAATAACTGCTGTTTTTAGCAATTTTGGGAGCTATTCAATGTGTAGTTCATGGAAAAAGATAACACTATAACATGGTTTCAGAGCAGATAAAATAGCAGCCGCTCATTTTTTAAAGACATTCTGGGTGAAACAGGCCAGTTTAAGAGCAAAAGAGACGTGGACAGTAGCTGTCAGTCAATGGCAGAAGCGGTGGAATGAGCCAATGAGTCTAGAGCGCGCAGGCGAGGAGCCAGGAGCAAAGAGACACCGGTGCTCAGCTTGAAGAGCACAGCAGATAGTGATGGGACTTCATGGCTGCGGGCTGGCCATGCATGAAGCTCACAGCTGAATCACTGTATTATTCCACCCATCTGCACTCTATCTGCTTTATCCCATTTCCCAGGAGGCTTCAGAGACCTGACATTAAAGGTTTAGGTGACTGCGGTGGCAACAAGACATTTATATGGATGTTTTATTCATGTAGGAAAGGTCAACAGACATGCAGTTCTCCAACAATGCTCCGCTTCACCAGAACACGCTCGTTTTACCTTTTTTCAAGGCTGGAATCAAGGGAAGTGGTGGAGTAAAGGACTGGTTTCCACTTATAAATATGGAACAAAAATATGGCTTCAGCCCAATTTGTACTTTGCCCTGTGTACTGGCATGAGTGAGGATGACTCCACAGCTGTCAGTGTGAGATGGAATAATGAAGCGAAATGAAAAGCCAAATGAGGAAGTGTGTCAGCCAGCCAGGCACCTGATACTCTGACTGCGAGCCTCGCTGAAGTGGCCGTCACCGAGGATAATTTACTACGAGAGCTCCACTCCTAAACATATAATATGTCAAAACATGTTGAGCCAATAGCTCTCAGTCGTCAATCAGGCGGATGTTAAAATCCCCATCACTGCAAAGGACTTTTGATGTGGTCTGAGAAGCACGATCATTAAAGGATGTAGTGGTTAGTCCTTGCAAAATGCAAACACACGAGATTTTCAATGATACCGAAACATCAGAGCTGATCATTCTGAGTTGGCACGGGGAAAACTTGAAGTTGTGTTAGTTTAAATAGAGCCCAAAAGATATGTCGGTTGATTGATATTATCAAAGGGCTGTCGTTATTGCTGTCTGGTATGTGTCGCGATAAAAACCTTTTTACACAATATATAATGCAGAAAATGTAATTAAATTCCTATTTAAGCTTAATTTTCTCAGTTATCATTTATACAATTGTCTGACACTGTAATACATTGTCTTGTATGATGTATAACAATGCATAATAATATTAAATATTAAGTACAGTTTTATTTAAAGGTTTAGGTTTTCAGTCTTAATTTAACTTAAATGAACGTTTTGGAAATTAAATCCTTTTCATTAACAGTAATACATCTCTTTATCAGGAGAACAGTGTGTGCTAATTCTGGATTTTGAAGAAATAATGTTAAAGTTTTGATTAAATGAAGTCTTTGTTTTTTTTTTGTTTTTACACATTTTATCATCGTACTTTCTTCAGAAATGAGACTTTCATAGTTTTTGTTATTGATGGTGGACTCCATCATTACCACCCTGGGTTCAAATACTTTATCAGCCTCATTGTTCACTTGAACAAATCAGAGCTGTAATTAGTGGCTGCTTATGTAAAGCCAACATTTCCAGCTGTGCTATATTCAGCATTGAAAGCATTGAACTGGAACACATGGTGGCTTGTATTCTGAAGCATTCAGAGAATGTTGAAGTTTTCGATCATTTGCTGTATTTTTTTTATTTGACAGTGGATCGGTTTAAAATGCATACAAGCATAAAAAAGTAGCTGCCCAAGGAATGTCCCCTGCTGTATTAAACCACACTTACTATTATCATGGTAACCACGAATGTTTCCAAATCACCTACAACTGAAATCTTGAGGATTACAACTCTAAGAGGGTCGCACACACAAAAACGTGGACAAAGATCACAAAGGCAAGGGTCAGGAGACTGCAAGCTTCTATTCTCACCCTCCAGACAGGCTTATGTGTCCCCTCAGATCCTTTTACGCCAATCCATCACGTTCCGCTCATTCCTGGAGTAATTTTGTGATGAAGTGCTGAAATTTACTGTTTTGCCGTATCCACTTGGCTTTGACCTTTGCACTTCTTCAGTTACAGATTTCTTATGTTTCCTTTCAACAACCCAGAAAGAGAGGGCATGAACTTGTTGCTTTCAATCAAAGGTAGAGTTCTACAGCTAGCTAGTGCACTGCATGATATGAACCCTGGAGTGTGTTTCATGGGAATGTAATAGAGACCAGTTTTAAAATGTTTTTTTGATTACTACACACTGCAGCAGCCCTGGATGGCAGGTTTTGGATACAGGGACCCTGCAAGGCAGATTCTGTGTTATTAGTGTTGGGATAAGTGTGCCAGTCCCTGCTGAACACTAATGAATAGCACCGTGTTGGATTACAGGACTCCTGGGGCTGATTTAGCCTGAATCCTTTAGATGAGGGAAGCGTTCATCGGCTGCATGTGCACCAACACAAACGGATTTTTAACAGTAGATGTGACTACTGTTGTCCTGTGTTCCTCCAGTCCTCCAGGGACAGAGAGCCCGTGTGTTCAACTCACAAGAGTGAACGTGTCTGTAGGGTTCAGTGAATTTATCCATCTCTGAAGGGTTTTGTTTGATGGCTGATAAACGAGGCTGTGCAAGTTCTCCAGTTTTTTTTTGTTTTTTTTATAGCTTTTTTCTGAAACAGCTTTGATCAAACTATGTTTTAGGCTGGTTCAGTACCAAAGCATGGGTTGTTATTCTTGTATAGCGCAGCACCAATGATGGTGGTGGAGGTTGGAGTGGATGAATGGACATACAAAGTATTTGATTTTGATACAAAGGACTAAGTGCCACCCATTCATAAACCTATCCCATGATTAGAATTTCACCTTGAGGACTCATTTTCTTTGTCTACACCTACCAAAGCACCAACACATCTAAGGCTGAAAAATGAAGCCAACATGGAAGTGCCAAAACAACTGCAGTTCCTCAAATGGCCACTTGAGGCTGGCTCCAAAAGCCAGTCAGTCCCCATAGACCCCCATGTTAAAATCTAGAGCTTTACAGCAAAAATAAAACATAATAGCCTGGTACAAAAAAGGCTCTCTACAACCAATTCCCCTTCATGACAACTCTAAATATAACACAACAATTTAAATTACATTAAGGCTTAAAGTTATGCATAATCAAGGAAATGGCCACTTTGAGTGACGGAGAACGATACAGATACCGATTTTGGAGGGAAAAATTATATTATCGGTCAACCAATTCATTCATCAAGCTCTGCTATAACTTTAATCAGTTTGTAGTGCATATTTACTACTAAATAAAGTATAATATTAACAACACATGACTGAATATGATTGGCGGCCCTGGTCTGACCTGACTGTGTTATTTGGATAAACTTCACATATTAGTGAAACTAAACACAGCAGTGCTTTGAACTGAATGCTACTTTTAGCATGCTGACATGTTCGGAGTGCTAAGATGTTTTCCATCTTTACAAATCCTTTCATTACAATATTTATAGTGTACAGCTTAAAAAAGGTGGGATTGTCGTTATTACGTTTGGTCATGAACTAGACAAAATAGTGGACAAATTGAAACTGAGCTGATGCTGGTGCGAAGTAAAATGTCAACCGCTACAGAAGAATTGTGGGAATAACCAAAATACCAAGGATTTATCCTTTGAGGACCAATGATATCTTTAAATTCCAAGGCAATCCATCCTACTGTTGATGAGACAACATCATTGGGGACCCCAAGACACTAATTACTCCTCTTTGAGCAGCTCTCAGCATACGGTGTATTAATGGCACCCCCTGTCAACACATAATGAGTAGCGTTCCAACAGTGAACTCCAAATTTCACTGTTAAACTGCTGTTAAATATCTTTTGCCAAGTGAAAGGACTCAGAGATGTCTCCTGCCATAACAGCTCACTGCTGAACACACAACATCCGTGTCACATAAAACGTGACACCTGTTGCCCCCAGTGTCACACGCACACACACACACACACACATATACATACAGGCACATACCTCCAGGGACCAGACTATAACTTATATAGCATTCAGCTGTGTTGAGTGTCAGCTGGTTAAATTAAGATGCTTGACTTCTCTCGTTCACTGTCTCACTGATTCTGTAGCCTTATTTTCCGCTGTCAGCCTTCGTCTGATTTGCTGCAGTTTATATTGGAAACTATGCACAGGACCAATAACAATATGAATGCACAAAGACAATGAGAGAGAGAGAGAGAAGGAGAGAGAGAAAATCTATAACTTTATCTGGATGGTAAACACTTAAATGCTGATAAGATTTGTAACCCATCTAATTAAATGTCCATTTAATGGCTTGGGCATTTAATTACCCATTTACTTCAGTCCCGACCATGTAATTACCTGCGGAGGAGATTTAGTTGGAAGGAATAATAATAGTGAAACTCCCTCTTGATTTTTATACTCTGGGTATATATAGTGACATAAAGAATTGTTGCCTAGTGCAGCTTCAGAAGCACAAATGTGTCCACATGCATCAGCGCAGGCGTTTTGGGACCCTTTATTGTCCACTCGTACCCTCCCTGAGACGTCTCCCATTCATCTCGCCTGTCCAGCTGAATGAACGAAGCCTCACAGTGAAGTCCAGCAGCACAGGTTATGACTTAATGAGATTAGGCTCCATATTAAATGGAGGATATTGTTTCTGAGTGCTAGACAAACCGTGCATTGTTCCGCAGGGACACGACAGCATTAAAGCCGCAATATAAAACCCTATCAGACAAGCCTATCACAGGATCTGTGTGTGTATATGTGTGTGTGTGTAATAAAGTGTGTGGAGTGTCTTCCACTCCAGTTGTTCTGGTGGGGACAAGGGAGTCAGTTTTGGGAGTGTGTGTAGGGTGACCGTGAGAATTTGGGGCCCCTGTATTGGAGGTGGTAATACAGTTGAACAGCTGGGGGGTTAAAGAACCCTCACACACACACACACACACACACACACACACACACACACACACATATACACAGTGTCAGGTGACACCCCACAATGTCCAGCCAGATGGGGTATCACCAATTCCTCTGCAGCCCTTTGGCTCTACAAAAGTCTAATAAAACCAAACTGTCCTGTTATTTAAAACTCCACTCAGCTTTAACCCAACACACACACACACACACACACACACTGCTGGCAAGTGAAAAGTGACCGCCGGTCAGATTCTGCTGGGTCTCCACATGACAAAAGGTTTACTATATTTCAGGCTAATAGACTAAGAGAGTTTTGTTACTTCAACATTTTTCAGAGGCAGAGCAGAGGCAGCTATAGATACACAGTTAACTCCACTGGATTAGAGTATTGGTGAAACATTTATTAAGCTGGACCCATTTCTGTTGCTCTGTTTATTCTAACCCATTGCACTCTTTAAAAACCCCCATAGTGCTCATAGAGAGCTGCAGTAGAACAAATTAGAAACCGCAAGCAATTTAAATGAATAATACCCACACTGACAACATGAGTCAGCGAGTGATGCAAGCACAGCTGCTTTGGGTTCAAATTGGTCTTTTTGCCTCTTTCAGCTTCACTGTGCAAGTGGAGCACGCCTAAAGTGCTGCAAATTCAGTATATTGTGCATGCTGAGAATCTGTGCGGTGTGTGTGAGAAGCTGTGTGGATTCTGTACAAACCCTAACACCTCAAATGTCCACGTGGCACATCTCCCTCCTTGGATATAAACTATGTCAGACAATATACAAAATAGAAAAGGAGAATCCTAAAAGAAAGCCATGATGCAGATGTTTCCTTTATACAGAGCTATTGACCGTACAATGACTCTAATATGAATGCCCAGGCAATGAGGGCAATGTGCACAGGGCTGCAACTCACATTATACAATATATAAAAAGGCAAAACAGAAAATACTCACTTTTGAAAAGTCAATCAAAAAATTTCAATGTAACCATTAATAATGGGGGTGAAAGGGATGAAAACCAATCCAAAGTGATACGGTTATTAGTACATATCAAGTATGGAAGGTCCTACAGATTAGTTTTTTCTTTCTGTACAGGGGTTTTCGGGTTTTCAAGATTTCCAACAGTATCAGGTTTATGTCTGCATTACTTACAGTTCCAGAGATACACACGTTTGATACTCCTATCCCTGGCCGTATCTCGAGAATGGAAGGTTGAAGAGACTCACAACCATTATATTTTAGGTTTTTACAGCCTTTTTAATGCCAGCACTCACATTGCCACATAAAAATGTTGTTGCACCCTGGGCTTGGCGCCACTCAGGACTGTTGTGATTGATTTAAAGAAATACAAACAACCCGCAGTGTCTTTTCCCCTAAGTATGAAGTACTATGAACTTTTCGGCCAGACTTTTTTCCAGCACTGGTAGGTTTGGCAATGTGAGACTATCACGGGTCAGTAAGCTAGCTCAGTCGCTAATATTTTATAAGGTTCATACTTTATATTTTTACTATGTTTGATTATTGGTAAGAGAGTTCTTGTATTTTCTATGTTGTTAAGCCAGTAAAACTGGGGCATTTTCTCAAATATTCCTGTATTTTATTTATTTTGAGCGGTCAGTCAGGCGCTGAGGGGATGAATGTCCGTGTTTCCTCCACACTTTACTCTGAAGCTGATTTATTTTTGTTGAGCCATGAGAGGTAGAAACCCTGCGGTGGGACTGACCTCAAATCTTTGCTCCAGGCTCAAAATCAAGCCAGACAGGCAGGACATCTCTTATCAAGAAGCTACGAATAAGTGACGCTCACAGACACATAAGACATATGCTCACACACACATGCAGGGACTCAGACATAGACATACACTGATCCATGTCTCTGACAAATGAGGTGAAAACACAATTATTAAAGGAGATAAACTGGACCATGACATATGTGTAAACAGTCAGGAGTGTGTGATGTGAGCTGACATTTAGGACACACACATACAAGAGGAAAAAGCACGGGAGCCTGAAGGAAGCCAGCCAGTTGGCAGATGCATGTGTGTGTCTGTGTGTGTGTTAAATGTTACAACCCAACTGCTCAACCTCCCCCCAAGTGTGTTTTCTGTGCATGCAGGCAGCGAGTTCTGGTTTATCCACTGAGCATGTATGATTGCACATGTCCACCTCAGTTGTGAGGGAACTGTGTGTGCGCGTATTTGTGTGTGTGTGTCTAATCTGCCTGCCTAGTTAGAGCAGTGAGATGCACCATTTCCATCTGCTCTGCACAAATTAAGAAAATACCGCACAGTGTGTGTATGTGTGTGTGTGCATGTATGTGATTAGTAATCCTGTAGTACTTCAGTGGAGCAGGGCTTCAAACTAATACTGCAGCTTCTGGTGAAAAAGAGAAAAAAAAAGCTCTTCAAAGATTTTCTGGTGTCTGAAGCATTGATCACTCTTTAACGAGGGGAGCCGAGCCTGAAGTCTGCTGCTGCTTCAATCAGTAGAAGAAGAAGAACACAAAAAAGGACACAAAGTAAAATTAAAATACTGAGACAGCTGACTTAAAGGGCTTGAGGAATGTATTCATCTGTAGGATTTTCTGTCTTTGCTGTGGAGTTAAACAACAGAGAACAGAAATGTGTTTATATATTAGATTATACAGACTAATTCATCTGCTGGCAGTTTCGGAATGTAACTTTAAAAATCAATTTGCCTGTCAACCGGCGTTGAGGCTGTGCATGATCAACTTTTCATTGAAGAATCGAGGCGGCGTGTTTTCCATCAGCATTCAGCCTGAATCGGCTGAGTTTCCATGACAACAGTTCACAGCGTCATGACAACGGAAGAGCCCCCGATGGCTCGTGGAACACCCCGACTTCCTGTTGGCTTCCTGCTCCGACTCTCTCTATTGCCATGGATACAAAACCATCACCTCTCCTCTCTATCTTTCAGTACGGGGTCGCGCCCCCAATTCCTCACTTGTCTGGCAGACACCACACACACACACAGATAATAACACAAAGACACATTTTTGAAGACACATGCATGCACTCAGACTTGCAAACATAAGGCTTACACTGATAAAAGCCTGCATGTGCACTCATATAGGTATTGGTGCATGTGTGTATATATGTGCGTCTAGAAGGGGAGACTACTTTAAGAGCCCACCCAAAGATTTCTATTGAGATGTGTGTGTGACTGAGAGGGGTGGTTGGCTGGTGGGGGTGGGGGTTAATCAACTTTAAACCCACCGATTGGTCACAGCGGCAGCCCCCCGATGAACTTTCTCACTGTGGAAAAGAGACTTGGTTCTGTGCTGAGATCCAGTTTAACTTCCACTCCACTTGTTTCTGAATTCCACGCTTGACAGAGCAATAGACAAGCCTCCATTAACTTTCATCAAACCAATTGGTTTTGGTTCCCACTTTACTTCATGGCTGCCTAAAATAACAGACCTATCTGCAGCTCATCACATGAAAAGACTGCGACAAAATGTCAAGTTTTTCCCAGAGAAAAAGAAAAAGGTTTTTACTTTGAGATGAAACACGGTTTCACTTGTGGTTTCTGTCTTTGTTTCTCTCTGAACACGGCGATTCTCTGAACAATAAACGGGATTTGTGTCAGCACTTCAAGAACAGCAACTTCTGGTATTAACTTTGCATCTCCCTCTCTAACTTTCATTCATACGGGATCTCACATACAATAAAGCTTAGAGGAATAAAAGACTTTTTAATTTGCAATTCTAAGTACACTTCAAGAAATGCTCCTGGTTTCTCTCTGACTGCTTCACTTGAGTAATGTAACCTTGTTGATTCAGATTACGTCACAAATTTGAGTTGCACAGGAAGAGTGCTTGCAGATCACATGGATACAGAATTATGCAAACTGCTGGATTGTCAACTAAACATTCTTCATCTCTGCTTCAGTTCATAAAAGGGATAGTTCAGCAGTGTAGTGGATGCAAAGCTATTAGCTTACTTGCCGGGCTCTATTGTTGGAGTTCTGGCTTGTTCCGAATGTCGAATAGATGGTTCCAGCAAGCTGACAGGGTCAAGAAACTACAAGGTTTTACTCCGCAGAACTACTTGTACACTACAAGTGTCCCCATTCCACCACAAAACAATGGTCCTGGTTCATATTAGAAACCACCTTTACCTGGCAATATTTCATTTCTTGCAAAAGCCAGTAGATACAGTGACAGCTCAAACCGGCCAGAAATCCAACAATGGAGTAAGCTAATAGCTTTGCACCCAACTACACTGACAAGTATTTCATACAACTTAATGTCCAAAATCCCGAATTATCCCTTAAACAACAAGACAACCAGATTTGCTGGAATTTGAAAGAGTGTATACGGGTTGAGGCTCCGTGCTGCCATGATCGCCCCCCCGACCTCTGATGTAGGTCGATAGCTCTTATACAAAAGACTTGTGTGCAGAATTTGCAAGACAACAGTCACTTGGGTGAGCACCAGTAGCACCATGACAGAAAGAACAATACCATACAACAGAGGAACCGAGAAGTGTGTGACGCACTCTGAAAGAGACATCTTATGTCCTGAGAATATGTGAGAATTACTTCGTAAAGCAGCCAGCGACCAGATTGAACCGGTTCTTATTTAGATGAAGGCCAATAGTCTGATAAGCACTTCTCCAACTTTACACAAATATCTAATAAATCTGAGGTATGTGCGTGTTTGCTTGTTTATTCACAGTTCAACGTGTTTAAGACTCGTATGCTGATAAACTGGCCAGCTGAGTAGTAGCACAGCTCTTCCCCTCTCCGGTAGCCTCAGTCCTCAGTGCCAGCCTTTTAAAAAAACAACAGCGGCTTTTGTATGTGGGCACCGACAGAGACAGACGGCCATTGTCAGCTGCTGTAACTTCAGACAGACCTCCTCGACTGGAGAGACGACAGAGAGAGCATTGGCATTTTGTGGTTTCAGTGACTTAG
Source organism: Serranus cabrilla (assembly GCA_903364295.1). Lineage (NCBI taxonomy): Eukaryota > Metazoa > Chordata > Actinopteri > Perciformes > Serranidae > Serranus > Serranus cabrilla. The sequence continues at coordinate 173,531 of CAFUXE010001292.1, forward strand.
TTTCACTCTTCCTTTCCTTTCACCTTTTGTCCCTTGGGATCCTGCCATGCTGTTTTTCTACCTCGTGCTGGTTATCCCTCGCTACTTCCTCAAGTCTATAATGCTGAATCCAAAGACAAATCATTATTTAACACTCTTAATACGGAGGGACAACATTTTGACTGACTTCTTTGACAGGAAATACTTAAAAGGTCAAGATGCTTGTAAGCAAGGTGGCCATGAAACAGCAGTGGTGCCAATAGGCTTCAAACAGTACTCTACTCGTAAAGCTATTCCACTGCAAAGCAACCCAAAAAGGGAAGACATAGTAATCAAAAAGAGACTCTGACAATAGACACCTGAGATTATAATTCCATAATCATATATATTCATTGGTAATTCCTGTCTTGTCCATGTTCTACTGATTGTGAAATGCTCTACTGGAAATCTCTCTCTTCAGTATCAAGTACTGACTAATTTTCTAGCCTTGAAAAGTGGCTCTTCAAAGTTTGTGGCATGCTCGTTATCGTGGAGTCACAGAAGCTACAACAGTCAAAGAAACGTCTTGAACCGCTCCTGCGGCACAATCCACTTCTCCACTGTTGAGCCGCATGTCAAGTGTGTTTCAAACACTCATAGTTTTACCACATCGAAGCTAAATACCACATTCTCATGTCCTCATAGCTCCACCAGTAATTGTTGATTTAGCGATTTGATAGTGGAGAGGTGGATTATGCTGCAGAAGTTTCTATGAAAGTGTTGATGCTTTTATTTTGCCAGATGGCTCTGGGTCACCATTGAAGAGCTGACTACTGATACTGCTGTTCTCCATTCAAAGTCTACAGGCGGGGGGATTTTTTCATACTGAAAAGCTAGATTTGGGGTCAAGCATTCGTTTAAGGGTCAAATAATTTTATAATATTTTAATATCTGCTCTTTTGAGTCTTGGTTTGCGTAATAACAGAGAGCTTTCTGCCGTCTATTCCACTTCTACCTTTGAGACTTTGTACCTCCACCGATCACTGCCGATGATAGCAACCACAGTAACTGCTGACAAAACTTTTGAGTGACAGAAGTGTTTCACTGAGCTGAGTTCCCCGTTCAGGCTGCTCAGCATCAAAGAGATTCAGCTGTCCTCATGGCGCAGGCCAGCTTTAAAATAACTGTGACCGTACGCTGCCACAGGAAGAGCAGACTGCAGCTAAGTGGATTAAAGAATAAGAGCACTTATGAATAAAATGCTTTAGATGGAGAGGCTGAAAAGGCAGCAAAGAGAGGGGAGAGACAGTGGGAAGGAAGACAAAATATCACAGTAGAAAGCAGGCAATCAATTATTCAATGTAACATCTGTGGTTTTTAGCAATGCCAACACTGTGGTGACTATAATAGTGCAACACACTTCTTTCAGAATACACTCATGTATCCCGAATCTCATCAAATTGAGATTTGTGATAGCATTCAAATCCCAATCAAAGTAGGACATCTACAACATTGAGCTCCATTCTGAGGATTTAATGATTATGAAATTACATATATCTGTAATATTTTATAATGTAACTTTTCTTAACAATATCTTCCAAATGTGTATGCCAAAAAACAGAAAGAAAAAAGAAAATCTGATTATATTTTTCCCCTGCTAAAAGCCAGACAGTTAAGAAGGCTTTGGAAAATCTTTCTAACAAGATTTATTTCCCTCAGTGGAGATTTTTATTTGGCTGGTTTACAGAGCTTGACTCCATCAGGCTGTGTGTATGCGTGAGTGCATGTTTGTACGTTAGCGCACGCATAATCTCATTTTAAGCATGGAGTTAAAGATAAAGGAACACAGACACACAATTCTAACTCACATCCTATATACAGGTTCATATGAGTAAACACTTTGGCACCACAATCATGTATCACCACACTGACTCTCAAACACACACTCAACACAGTCCATGCCAGTGTCCCCTATTTAAGTGTCAAATTAGTGGATTTCAGTTTGTGTACTGTATATATCTGCCAAAATCTTGCCTATAATGCAGCAAGTTCCTAATTAGTGTGGTATTCACCTCACATGTAAAGTTAATTAAAACCAGCCCGCCGGCAGTACATCTGATTTTTTTTTTTTTACCGTTTTTTTTCTTTCAGAGGTTGTAGTGGGCTGAATTTTAAGACTATAGAGAAAATACTGATATTGTATGAAACTAGAAGATCTGAGGAATTCATGCCATTAAATCATGTCGGAAGGGGTTGAAATAACACACCAGTCCGTCTGTGGGCAACGACTTATGGGACATAGTGGAGCATGGAAATTGACTTCAGAAAGCGATACATTAATGTTAATCCTTATACACCTTAATAGGCCTAATTGATCAATCAATTAAGTCATAAATTGATTTGATTTGATTTTTGACCACAACAACTTGACACACAGTATTGCGTATATCAGTGAGCTGAAATAAAAACGTTTGGTCTCGTCCTTACACGTTTTTATGTTAAGCAGCAAGTAAGTTTTATAACAAGTTTAAAAGTAAGCATCATTGACTATAACTCTGCAAAGACAGATAGTTTAATCCCTACTGTTATTTACTATGCATCTGACTCTGTTGTCTACATATTATTTATGGACTTACACATTCATTTGCTATGTGTGCTAGAATTGGTGCCAGTATTTGTAGGAAATTACTATTACACCATCAGGCATCCTACTATGCCACCGGATAGAGCAATCCCTCTGGTTCATAGGCTCTTCAGTGCACTGGGTGGCCAGATGGTATCTCACAAGGAGAACATATGATCACTGAACTCACATTAACTATGACATAGTGTACGGCGGTATGTTGGCCAGATATATTTACTCTATTTGATGGTGGGATTTTTATCACTGGAAAATGTTCTTATGATTTGTAGAAGTAATAAAATGACTCACTTTGTGTGTTCAGGCATGTATTCACACACTCAGAGAGGTTGCTGTTGTCTTAAATCTCTCTTTCACACACATACGCAGTACACTGACATGAACTGTGCCAACCTCCAATATAGATCCTGGTGAGCTGTTGAATGATCAATAGCATGCAGGCTGTTGTTGTGTCTTTCCATCTTACCAATCACCATCCACCAAAAATCAATTAGTCCAATGCATTTGCCAACACATCTAATTCAAACACTGCACCTGAAAAACTCATTAAAACTAATCTGAATAGCTTTACTGAGTGCAGCAGGAGAAAGCAAACTGTACTTGTTCTTTAAGTTGTTAAGAGTCATGCTGTAGGAGCCCCACATTGCACCAAAACGTCTCCAAATAGAATTGCTGAAAACAAGAACTGAAATGTCAGACCATCACTAACAAAAAGGCAAACAGCTTAATACGACCCAAATTAACATTTATTGTTAGGTGGTGCCCTCTAGCAGCTGTTGTAATTACTACAGGAGCAAAGGAGGATGTTGAGCGAAGTATACGTATAAAGAGCGACAAAGTCTGCATGAGTGAAACAGGAATTTCACCCAGGAGACTGCGGTTCTTGTTCTGAGTGAGAACAAAAGTCAACATTGAGTCATTTTACCTTACGTTGCCTTAACCTAAAAGCAAAGTTTTACAACATTTAATTGAGCAGTCACATGTTTAAAACTGTGCCCAATGCGACCGTTTCACAAAGTTAAACAGAACATAATGTATGTTGTCAGTGGCAAATGACCTATTCTGTCGTTTAGGTGTGAAGATGTGGTGGATGCAGCCTGTCAGGAGTGTAATCACAGTACCACTAACAACAGGAAACAACCACGAATGCAGGCAATTATGGGTAGAAGAGGTCAGATGCGGTTCTGTGTGTGGAAAAGCGGAGCAGAATAAAATGAGTTCTGAAGAGAAAAGCTATGGGAGAGATAACAATCATGCTGAGCTGAAGTATATATAAAAAGCGACAAAGTCCGCATGAGTCAAACACAGGATTTCACCCAGGAGTTGTTGCTGTTCTTGTCCTGTGTGAAACTAAAAGTCAATATTGAGTTGTTTTATCCTACATACCTAAGTTAATTTGAGTGATGTAGTTAAGTAGCATCGGGTCACTTATTTTAACCCAAACCATGGTCAGGTTTGTTGCCTAAACCTAAAACAAAGTAGTTCTGTTCCACAACATTAAATAGAACAGTCACATGTTTAAAACTGTGTCCATGCGTCATACTGTATGTTGTTTGAGTGTCAATGGCACGGGTCTTTAGGTGTGAGGACGTGTTGGAAATGCAGTCTGCCAGGAGTGTGGACACATCACCACTAACAACAGGAAACAAACACAAAATGTGAGCTATTATGGGTAGAAGAGGTCAGATGCGGTTCTCTGTGTGTGGAAAAGCTGAGCAGAATAAAATGAGGTCTGAAGAGAAGAGCTATGAGAGATACACCCATCATGCTGAGCTGAATCAGATTAGTTTTAAATCTCTATCGGGAGGATCACAGGCTACTAAAACCCAAAGTTACAGGGCTCTCCAACACTTGTTTTTACATATATTCAATGTCAAACTCGCGCGTAAAAACTGAAATCTATGCTTGCCTGCTGAACTGCACATATGGAACCACAGGCAGAAAGTGTGATAACCGCTGAGAAGTCAGATGTATAATGTTCTGTATCGAGGCGACCATGCTGCTGACAAGCATATGGCACAGTGAAGGACTCCAGATAGAAGATTGTGTTCACTGGCAGATCTGCTTGGCCAAACAAGGCCAAAATGAGAGCACCCACAACATCACAGCCACTTGTATTTGTGTGTGTTTGTATGGAAGCGTGTGAGCAAGAGGCCGAGCGAGAAAGCGTGTTTGTGTGAGATGTTGAGTGGTGTCCAGGCATATTGTGGGACAGATGGCTGGAGGATGCTCGCCTTCCTTTCCCTAAAGGAAACTATTTTTCTCTCTGTATGTATCTAAACAGCATATTTAACACAAATATTCTGAGGGAAATGATCCAACTTGCATCAAGATGCTTGTGAAAAGTACATGTAAACTTGCAGCCACAGCAAAGTGAATCAACAAGCTTGACTGCAACAACTTCAGAGCACAGCCTAACTTAGGCTTTGCAAAAGAGCATCAAGATGTCTGGAGAGAAGAAACGAACAAGCCCTTTAAAATCAACCAGAAAAGCAACTGCACCCAATCTGGGATCCAGGGATCACTTGATTCTCTCCAGTTAAAGGAACAGCAGGTGGCCACTGGCTTTTACAGGCAATGTGAGCTTAAATCCGTGAAACAGGAGCAGTAGCAATAACGCTGCTGTGATTAGAAACAACTGGTAAAAAGTGAGCGGAGGTCAAAAGAGCGACAGAGCTCAGTCACCCCATCTATCACCATTTATCTATTTCTGCAGCAAGTTAGATTAAATAAAAAAAAGGTCTCATGGGCTCATCTGACTTAATCTGATCACACAAAATCTCATCAAACGGGAGCACGCAGGTTTGAGTTCAGGACGAGACAACATTTGGAAACCTCTCATCTCAGCTTGAGTGGAATGACATCAGATTCATTCATTTCATAAAATAAACAAATGATGTAACAGAAATAAGATAACATTGTTAAGGATCAATGTTAAACATTTTAGCATTTCTCAAAGGTTGGATCAAACTGTCAACCAAAGCTGAGATGAAGATGGGTGAATGTGGGCTACCAGGGGTCCTTCGGAGGGTTTAAGGGATCTTCAGCAAATTTGGGAACTTTTTTTTATAAAATTTTCAACTTTTATGACAGAGGATTTGTCCCTCCATCTGCTCAAACACTCCATAGAAGAGCTGATGATTACATCCAACTATTTGGGATTTTTGAGGCAGATGCCAACATTAAAAAGCTAAAAAATAAATATCGGCTAATATTCTTACATTAACACAACATTTTTGATGAGGATCCCTTAAATGTTCTGTTAAAGGAATCATGACGATAAACAGTTTACTGAGTGGGACATTTTAAATCTGGATGAATCTACTTGTCAGGGCTCTCTGGTGGACAAACTCTGTAATGGCATCACTGTTTCAAACCTGCCTCAGACATATTATTTCTATGCTGCAATTTCATGTTAGTCATTGGTCGACATATCCACGAATATAACCTACAATCAGTGAATATATCAGACCTGCCAATTATGATGATTGTGTGACTTGAGGTATCATTTAATTTTGTATGTTTGTATCTTTTAATTAAGGCATGAAGCAAGATCCGAATGGGCATATAAATGATCATATCTATCAAAGTGCTTTAATTAAAACACCAATACTCCCACCAACAGAAAACAAACTGCTCTCCAATGAACACTAAAATTAAATGTCCAATGTTCCCACCAAACTTGCTGTCTCAAATAGAACTGGTCCAATTTTTTACTAAATATGAAAGCATGTATGTTTGCACCACTTTATGTTACATTTTCATGATTAGGAGAGGGGAAATACTGCTGGATACTTTGTCACTTTTGAGTTGCTCTTTTGCTTAGCAGACAGATAGAATAGATGATAAAAGGATGGTGTTTTTTCTATCTTACTTCTGCACCAGTTACTGTGATCAGCACTCTGGGCTTTAACTGATGCTGTTATTATGATTGTTTTTAACAAACCATATGTTTAAGATTTTACTCTCTATACTTACAGCCAACATGGCTCTTTAAAGGATCTACCAAGTGATCATGAAAAGTTTTGGACATGTGTTGTACTGATGGACTTATACAAGGAGAGTTATAGGAATACTCAGCATCCACACGAGAATAATACATAACCTAAAACTGAATTAAGATATATAGCTTGAATAGGAATAATAAGGCTATTATTTAAGCTCAATAAAGTCATAATAACAGTTACTTTCCTCTATGTATCATAGCAATGTTGTTTCGAAATGATATGGAAACAAGCAGCTGTGACTGGAATGAAGCTTTGGACTTATAATCAAATAAGTTCTACAAAAAGACAACCGCAAACAGAGCATCGTCTCACTGCACATTTCATTCATACTCCAACTTGCTTGTGTTTGGAGAAACGGCTCAACGTGTTCAAAGCATGACAAGAAATAAAAAACCTTGCATGCACTGCAGAGGGTTTAGTTGAAACTAAATAACCTATATCGTAGGTTCCTCGTCAGAAATGCATGCTCTGTTAAATGCCAGTGACGTGCAAAATTAAGCTTTCTTTGCCGCCGATTGCACATTTTAAAAGAGACTCAAGTGTGCGGGAAATATCCAGGGGAATAAAACAGTCGCACCGCTCAATCTTTGACAGCGTTCAAAACGTCCACAGCATCACATGTCAGCCACTGCTCTATTAAATTAGGATTTTTTTCAGCCTAATTCCAGTTTCTTACCTATTTGGCTGAAAAGGAGCAGCTGGGAGATGAGAATATCGGTCCTGTGAACTGCTGTCTCCATGGTCTCCGCGAGAGAATGACACGTTAAGAGGCAGAATGAGGGTTTATAAGGGACGGACGGCGGGTCGGGTGCGTAAAGATGCGCTACCAGGTCATCGTTCCTCCTCTGCTGCCTCTGAGCGGGGCGGCACGGAGAAATGCTCCGATCGGTTTGGCTCGGCTCGGTGTGGTTCGGCGCGGTGCTGGCTCGCTGGCTGGTTGGTTGATAACGGACGCGCACTCACGTATATCGCAATAAGACACGGGCTGTGTGTGCGCGCCGCCCACTGCCCTTAATGGAAATCACTGTATCACTCCTGTAATATTCTTATGGTATTACTACAGGGACATGGTGTGTGTCTGCAGCGAGCACAGGAGATTTACAGGCTTTATCTCATCCGGCAGCAGTGTGGGAATCATATGCTCCTATAATATCCCTGTGGCAGGAGTTTTTTGAGTGAACTCTATGAGAATATAAAGCAGAGTTGTAGAGGGGAAGGGCATGTATAGAGACAAAATGTACTCACTCTTGGTCGTTTTGGGACATAATTATCTCTAAGTTTCATATTTCTACAGTAGTGTGTTTGTTTGTCATTATCATATTTGCTTCATATTGCGATGCATATAGGGTTAGGCACTATATTTTGGTACTATATCCATATCATGATATAAGACTAGATTTCATCATTAGAGCCTCACTGATACAGGATTTTTGGGGCTGGGGCTGATGCTGTCATCCAACATCAGGGAGTGAAAAATTCAGATATTGCCATATATCATTACGGTATAGACAGAATGCCGTAAGTAGAATGTTACATTTGCTGATGCTACTTTTCTTAAAACATCTGTATTTTTGCTACAGTGACTTTTAAGCTCTTGTCCCCTGTGTTAAATGACATTATAGGGTTGACATCACTTCAGGCCAGTCCGCACTGGACGTTAGTCACTTGTGTGCGACAAGTTTTTACACATCAAGACTATTTGTGTGGCGTTAAGTGAAGTGGTTTTTGCATAGGCAGCTGTTTAAATCACACAAATATCTCACTGTATATATGTTTTTAAGTTCACTGATCAAGACTCCCGGTCTGTTTGCTTGTGTCTTACTACACACAGATTCCCCTCACTCGCTACAGTGGGTGGGGAGATAAAACCAATCAATACATACGAATATTTTTGATTTCTTCCCATGAAGCCGGCATGAAAATGATTCAGTAAATGTCTGCTGTCAGTCAGCCTGGTGAAGGCAGGTTAGCCAGCTGGTGTCCACTGCAATTAGCTTGTCTGTCTGTTCCTGACTGCAACTGTAGAGCGTGAGGGGAAGCTCACAGACAGACAATGAGCCTTGATTTGATTGATTCCTTGATGAACATACATTCAAAACACATATACAGCAAGAGCATTTGTGCAATTTAAACAGCTGTCTATGCAGATTACACTTCACTTATCTAGACAGAAGATGTCTGCATGATGACACCATCTCTGAATCCCCAGTCGTTTTCTTATTGGCACATATTGTACATTTATGCCGATAATATATCTGCAATAAACCAATAGTGATCACTATATTGGTTGGGCTCTAATCATATTAGATTTTGGTTATCATAATATGGCAAAATTGCTGTCTCCTCCTGGTTTTGAAGGCTCTAAATATGTTTTTAAAAGCACAAATACTCAACTTCAACAACATCACCTCAATATAAATGTCAAGGTATTTAGTCAAAACAATGACATTTTCTCCGTATTGCCCAGCCATGGTGCACAACGTGACATCAACAGCTGTGTGTTGAGTTATTTTGAGGGGAAAGTAAATTTACATTGTATCAAAGTGTCATTTCTTCAGTGTTGTCACGTAAAAAGATAATACAATATTGCAGAAATATGATGTATAATATATAGAGAGGATAACAAGTCCCCTCAGTTACAAATGACAGCAGTGACATTAACAAAAAAAGACTAATCCTACGGTTAAATACCACACAGACAGACAATAAGTCTCTCTCTTGGAATATCATGGTGACCCTCACCAAAGGTTTCATTTGAATACCTCACAAAGCTTTAAGGAAGAAACCTCACAAGTTTTTTGGATTTGGTATAAAGCGGTGAAACAAAACAAGAATGTGGATCCAACCAAGCCAGGACTGTCCCACAGCGGAATCAGCATGAGTGTATTTGCAATGGTGGTGAGATTTGGCAGAGGCTGGACTACGAGATTCCCATGAGGTACACAATGGCATAGTGCGGAGTGTGTGAGTGTGTGTGTCTTTAGTGTCTTCAATGGTGCACAGACACACAGTTGTGTGAGCTTGTACATGTTTGTGAGGGTGAGACAGGCTTCAGTCACACAATAACATGCCGCTCTCATTACTCCGTGTGCATTAATTAGCATAAATTAAGAGAGATAATCCTCTTTAATTCAGGCGGGAGCCTTGTCTCACTTGTTGGACCAACATTTTTTCGGATGCTTGTTACAATATCCTCTCTGCCTCCGTGTTTCCGGGATATAAGCCTCTGTGTGTGTGTGCGTGTGTGTGACAGAGAGAGAGAGAGAGAGAGAGAGAGAACAGAGTGTAGCTTGTGGAAAAACAACATGTTGATTGCAGCATCAGTCTGTGTAATTACAGACAAAAATAGAGAGAATAGAGCAAAAAAAAATGAATGTTACTGGGGGAAAAAATGCTTATTGAGTCTTATATAACAAATACACACACAGACACAACACACTTTCATAACACACACACACGCAGCTTTTTTTTTAGCTAAAGCCGAATGATACGACGCAAGAGCAGAAATAAGGAAAACCAAAGCAACATCATCTCAACAGAATAACACATGTTCACACACTCAGAGTTACTGTCTCCTCTGACAGGTGTAACGACACAGATCACAGCGTGCTGTCGCCTCCTGCAAAACATCCTGAGCTCTTTCAGATCCTGCTGCTGCGAAAAGCTGATTCGGTTTTCACTGTGCACAGGCAGCTATGGATTATGGATTATGTGTTTGCTCGCTCTTTCCTCTCTCCGTCTGTGCATTCATACGGTGAGTAAAGCAAGGTCAACAGCTCCACAGGAGTTCTTTTAGGCCATCCACTGTCAAGTATTTGGCTGCTATGTCGACCCAACTACTAATCAGATTACCGTGAAGCTTCGAGATAAGTTGCAAACCATATTTTCATCTTTTCTGATGGCAACTTGATTAATACGTCCTAAAATATTAATACAAATCCAGGGTGAAAGTGAGGTCAAAGTTTCAGCTGCAGATCTAAAGAAGGTGCTGGGTGCCAGTATAAGTAGCAGTCCTACATTGTAGGTGAGGTTACTCCTCTGGGGACCATGAACACTCAAGCATGGCTGTCAAGCAGCGTTGGGGAAAGTTAGTTTTAAGACTAATCAGTTATTTTACAAGATAAACAAGATACTTCTCTTAAAATAAACAACTAGGTGGATAAAGCGAAACTCTGATGCAAAGAATTGTGTTACTTTGTATCAAGTTACTCAAGTTTGTCAGAGAATGACTTCAGCCCTAGTCGCCTGTCAACAGAACCATACCCCCTGTACCGCCCTCTAACTGCTCTAACAAGTTAGTGCAGCTAACTGAAGGTCCGTGTCTCCCACGTTCAGTCACACTGCAAACAGAATTTAATTTTGTGGAGAACTCTGCAGCTTTTTCATTAGAATGGAACGACATAATGGGAGTTCACATTACATGAATAAAACTAAGCTAAATCAGTGAAAATAACTTTAGCCCCCATCATGTAAGATAGATTTTCATCCACTATCATGGTCATTAAACAACGTTGTACAACATCATCTAAGTCTGTCTCAATGGGCTAACTATCACAAAAAGTGACTGCAGTTATACAATTTCTTTCTGTAAAGTTCATCAATCAACATTACAATAGTTATTAAAATAAAGAAATGACAATGATCCACTATGTCTACCTCACGTTTTGATTATGTGCACGTGGGCAATGTGTGTGCCCCATTCTCTGTTGCCATGACAGTCGATGCTGTATCTGAGCTAACAGTGATATTGACTTCCAGCGGTGGCAACTGGAGGTCAGTATCCTGGACACCACTGGGCTGACAAATACTGGTCGATGTGTGTGTGTGTGTGAATGTGTGAGAGAGAAGCCATCAATGGTCGATGCTTGCGATGGAGCAACATAGCTCCGTGTGAGTGGCCTGTTAGTCCTGCACACGTATGGTGTTTAGGTGAACAGTGTAGTTTATTAATACTCATGCAAATTTGTGCATGTGCAAAAGCTGAAAACACTGGTCTGTGCAAGCACCAACTCATTAAAATTCAATACAGTGCATGTTAAAGTGTTGGAGCCTTTTATTTGACATATATGCTTTTATATTAGCATGAAAGCCCAGAGCCCAAGGCTCTCCTGTGAGCACTTTTTTCATTCTGGTGTCTGTGCTCTCATTAATTAACATGCAGGTTGACCTATGAGCTGGTGTTGAAAGACAATGTTCCCTCAGGGAGAATCAGAAATCAGAGGGAGACTCAAGTCTCCTGGCATGGAGAGTAATGTCATAGTTGTCATTTATCCTCGGCATCAAGCGGTTTCAGAAAAGAGTCAGAGCTATCAGCCCGCATCTTTGTGTGTCTGTGTTTCTGAAACTGAAAGAGAGCAAGAGTGTGTGTCCTTAAGTGTGTGCTTTGGCCTTTTTACAGATGATGTGTGTCTGACTGTGATCTGACATTTACCTTCCTGGCATACTACAGGTTCCACCACAGATCTCAGAGTCATATGGCTCATTTCACACTCTCTCCTCAGTATGTGTCAAACATTTTACGTATGGATCCAAATTTCCCTAATTATTCAATTAACATAAATTCACTCCGTACATTATAAGCATCAAGTCAGCGCAATTTTTCCTTTTTTCACTTTTTATCTCTCCAGGGAAAATATGGCATCTTTCCCTTGTGGATGTCATACATACATTCACACTCAGAAATACAACATAACAGCGCGTAGTAGTAAACCAAAGAAAAAAAGAAAACTACAGTAGATAGATTGTGATCTGCATATTCACATGATCATCTTAAAAGTTTGCATATGTTTCTTTGGGTCACTGGAATGCATGAGTCAGAGTGAGAGAGAGAGATATATACATATATATACATAAAATGATGGTATGCTTTGGGAAATTGCTGGCCTTAAAAGCCAGACAGAGTTCAACTTGGTCCAAATATACTAAAACTGTGCATTACTCACCAGTGGAGAAGGATGGTCAGAAAGCAGCTTTAACGACTGGAATACCAAAACCTGCAGCAACAATGAAGAACAATAAGGACTCCAGTGAAAGTGAGGCAAGTTCATTGATGATATAGGAAAGAGAAGAACAATTGATCAGACCAGCTTGTGTGGCTAAAAGTGACTAGTCTGAAAGCCACATGCTCATGGTGGAGTCCCTGTTTTTAGCAAACATTTTTGTGCCAAAACTAGGGCTGAACAATTTATCCAAGTCAAGTTTTAAATATCGATCTTGTTGAAGAAAGGTGATTTAAGTGACTTTGAATGTGGCATGTTGTTGCTCTGAGTATTTCACAAACTGCTGATCTACTGGGATTTTCACACATTACCATCTCTAGAGTTTACAGAGAATGGAGAGAAAAAGAGAAAATATCCAGTGAGCCTTGATGCTTGTTGATGTCAGAGGTCAGAGGAGAAAGACCAGACTGGTTCAACAGTAACTCAAAGAACTCGTTACAACCAAAGTCTGCAGAAGAGCATCTCTGAACACACAACACGTCCAACCTTGAAGCAGATGAAGACCACATCGCCACTTTATTAGGTACACCTTTAGCTAATAAAGTGGCCGATGAGTGCATGTATACAAGTCATGTAGGGATTCAGGACATGCCTGGCAAGGTCTTGTAACTACTGTTTAAGTGGCTTTATACCCACTGACTTGTGTCAAGTACTGTCACCCTTCTTTTGACATCCTGTCTGACTGACAGGTGACAGCAGGCTCACGAACACTGCACATCCTCTCCCCTTCACTGAGTAAGTGACACTGGCCTGCCAGGTTGCTTTTGTGTTTTTTGAATAAAATGAATAATGAATTCTATCACGAGGCTCACTGATCCATTCATTGTTCTTATTACCTGTGAGACGGGGCAGGGATGGAGGTAAATCCTGGCTCCAGCCTGTAATGGATATTATTACCATGGGACAGCTATACTGGAGACACTCATTTCAAATGAGAAGTATTTTGAGTTTTCACATTAATAACATTCACGATTACCGGGAATGGATAAAACATCATACTGCTGCAACCTAATTGCCCTCTTCATGTTTCTAGTCCTCTCCACTAATACTCTGATGCCACCTAAGAGAGCTGCTGTAGACAGTGCTGCAGAGGAAGGACGAGGAAATGCTTTAGTGCTTTTAATAGTCTCAAACTGGCACTGTGGATCAGCTACCTCACTAGTTTGCTTAAAAACCTTCGGAAAGTAAGAGTTTCAAACAGAATGGGAAAATAACTTCAGCAGCTGTCAAAGTCTAATGAGTGCTTCTCTCACACGGCATCTAAAACCAGCACCAGTGAGAGCTAAGTGGAGAGGAGAGCCTGCAATGCCCAACAGGTTGAATCATCTTATAAGGCATATATTTCCCTTCTAAACATTTCATACCCATCATGATATCCTGTTAGTTTTCCTGAGTATGTCTTATGATAATCCCTCTGCGCTAATACCTCTTCCCTCAGGGCTGGGAGAGAAGAGATATACCTCAGCTGGAGGTACTGCTCTGCAAAGAGCAGCCATTTCAGGGGTCAAAGGTCACTGAATGCTCAATCCAATCATCATGACGTTGTGTGTGTGATATCAAGCCTCATAGGAACTTAATTGTCATCCCATCCATATACAAACCTTATTCCAAAACAACTGGGACGTTGTGTAAATTGTAACTAAAAACAAATCGAATCAAATCCAAAATTCAGTCTTCACTCTGCCATCAACAAGTCATCAAGGCTCACTGGATATTTTCTCTTTTTCTCACCATTCTCTGTAAACTCTAGAGATGGTTGTGTGTGAAAATCCCAGTAGATCAGCAGTTTGTGAAATACTCAGACTAACAACATGCCACGTTCAAAGTCACTTAAATCACCTTTCTTCCTCATTCTGATGCTCTTTGAACTTCAGCAGGTCGCTGAACAAGTAGCTGAACAGGTGTACCTAATAAAATGGCCGGTGAGTGTATCTTCAAAGATAGAGGAGGGATTTCTGAGGAGCCATGAGAAGGGATACAGGATGCTGTATCTGATACATCATAACAAGTCTAAGGGAGAAACTTTTCCATTTACAGCTGATCATTTATCAGTCCAGATATAAATCGTGCAACCGTGAGTACAACATAGCTGAGCTGTGGGTGTTCTTTCAGGTAGCATTTTCTATCTAAAGCTCAAAATGCCCATCCACAGAAAATACGGTGCCTTGAAATGTTACCAAAACTGCCACTGACCATTTTCAGCCACTTAGAAACTGATACACGTATTTGGAAAACACAAGTTTTCTTTTCTATCTGGTCTTGGATCCACTCTTGTGCTCTCCACATGCTACTCATGGAACTGTGTGTATTTACACACTGATGCATAGGGACACATTTTAAAAACATGTTCTCAGATGGGAACTTTGGTCTTAAATCTTCATCCTGGAGCACACTAAAACGAAAACACTCATTGACAGCAGCGGAAACAAACTTGAAGTGAGCTCAAGTAAATGGTGTGTGATATGAATAGTGAATGAAGTTCTGTCTCTCAAGCAGCCAGAGAGACACACTCAAGTCACACACACATACACACACAGGGCGACAAACACTTACTTTCCTAAGAAGAGGGCGAGCTCCTCACCCCTGCATCAGAGTACTTGGGGTTTTTTTTTATTCCCTTCAGTCCGCATAAGCACACGAACTGAGATGGATTGCTGCTGGGAGCCATGGCAACCAGCGGGGCTATTCTCCGTCACTGAGGCTGAGGGACGGAGAAAAAGAGAGAGAGAGTTAATCAACAACACGCATTTTCATTCTGCCTTTACTAACTGCGAGGCCATACACACACAAACTTTTTGGTACATTCACCTAGCTCAGTGACAAACACTTGTTGTGCTGTGCAGGAAAGAGGCTCCCATGGGAAGAAACAAACATTCAAAAAGTTTTTTTCCTGCTTAATTTGAATGAAACATGAATGCACTCACAAACACACACACATCGAACGTTCAGCCTCTAGTTAGTGCTGCTGCAAATACGTGAGGGACCACAAGTGGAAATTATTTTCAAATACGATTTTTGTAAACAAATAGTAAAAGTGATACAATGTATTCATTCACAACACCAGCTTCATTCTAAGCTATTTTCTCATATGTGAATTGTCACCCCTTGACAATAGGATGTCCACTTTATGGTGCTGGCATTAATAATGCAGCAAATATGGGTTATGGAGGGTCAAAGTCTTTTAGCATAATAGCAGGTATGTCGTTTTAATGATGGTTTTTCCACTTACTGCCTCATAACACGTGTAAACCCTGCCCTCCTATACTACAGACTATTTACTCACTTTAAAGCAAGACACTACAGGCAGAAACATTGTTTTTTCATGCCCTGGTCAATTTTGAGGTTTTGGGCTATTTTACTCCCATAACATGACTTCTATCATACTATTAGAAACAGAACATCCAAAACAAACATCAAGGTGTATCTTATACAAAATTTGATCAATTTGCACCTCTAGATTTCTCCTAAATTGGCTAAAAAATAGCGTTCTACTGCAGCATGTAGTACCGTAAACGTAGTCCAAAATTCGTCATCACAGGCATCATGTTCTACATTATTGTTGCTATGTATAAGTTTCAATATTTGGTCTTCAAATACTCATTTGCATTAAGAATGTATGAGATATTGAATCTTTCTCATAAATCTCTACTATATTCTGAATGATTCATACCCTGATTTATAGAAGTTCCTAAAAACATGATATGAAATTGTTTCTGACAGCTATTGACAGTATTTCTATTTTCTACTAATGGTACTCTACTTTAAGATTTGAGCAGTACTTCTCCCACTAAATGTTGAAATGTAGCGAATGAGACACACGAAGAAAATTATAGAGCTAAATAAGGAAGCTACATTAGCCAATAAACCACTCTCACCTGTTGCTTCCTTGGGATTCATCACGGCAGCCTGAGGAAAACTGTTATTAACATAATTAGGTTACAAAAAATACGACATTGTGTTTGAAGACGTCGCCTAGAGTAAGTTCGGTACATTCACCATTATCTATTAAGCAGTTAATATTCCCAAATATTGTCAAAACCTTCCAACAACTCACTTGAGTTTGGTTTTCTTAACGAACTGCGCCATCACCTGGTACAGTTTGTCAATCACGTCCAGACGTCGTCCAGACGTCATCACGACGCGACACGGAAGTGCAGCTACGCGCGTCCTTCACATTACCAACAGTACATAAACACATTACAAAAGTCTTGTGCTTGTAGTTTATTGCTAGTATCCCTATTAGTTTTTCGGATTTTATAGTTTCACAGAAGCAAACAGCAGTGGTTGTTGGGTCGAAGAAATAAGTTTGGAGATTTATCGTTGAATTCGGTGAGTGACAGTTGAGTTTATTGTGGTTTATACAGCCGAACACAGCTACGGTCGGCTTGTATTTGCTGAATGATAGCAGAAAGCGATTGAAAATTCATAATTATTTGTCTAATAATAAAGGGAAAACGGTGCAGTGTTGTCGTGTAGGGTAGATAAAGATATTGGGTTATTTGAAGCTGATAAAAGGCTATTCATTCATGAAGGATATTACATGAGGATAATCAGTAAACTCAATGAAGAGACTATAGTGAGGAACTTTAAAGCGGATGCTTTTTAGTGTATAAAGATAACCTAACTGTTAATAGTGTGTGTCATTTTATTGTTTACCCCTCACATAGCTGGAGTTTCATTCATTCTTGTTCTTACCCAGCCTTTTACTTTTTCAATATCTTTTCAAAGAGGATCAAGCAGCAATGGCGGCTCCAAACTCAGCAGAAAGAAAAGCTTGCTGGGATGCCAGGGACCTGCTTTGGAAATGTCTGGATGAAAATGATGACAAAGCAGCTTCCTGCCAGAAGTTCAAGAGCGAGTTTGAGGCCATGTGCCCCGCTCAGTGGGTAAACTATCCCCCCCTT